>PITA01005611.1:0-108555 GCA_004023965.1 Spilogale gracilis | reverse complement strand
AAAAAAATAATTAATTAATTGATTGATTTAATTCAATTTGACTGCTATTGAAATTGTTGACCTAAAAAAATCAACTAGACAAGAAAAAGAGAAAACCAAGCCTCTATAATATAAATTCACTATAAAAGTAAACAGTATGATTACCTTTGCTAAATCTAGCACAACGTCAGAGAGTTTGGGATAGCGTCTTTCAAGAGGTTCTATTTCCTTGACTTCTGGCAACCTTACTCCAGCAAACACGGGATTTTTATAAAACAGCTCCTGATGTCTTGGAATTAGATTACCTGGAAGTGAGAACAGCACCCATCTCTGTCATTATACATCATGATAAAAAGAGCAAAGAAACGGGTAATGGGGAGTGGACAAAAGAGAACACAGCTTATGGACTCAGGATTCTCTCAGGGCGTAAAATCAACTGGGAACTGTGCTGTACGGTGGTCTGAGCCAGCAGTCTTCACAGTGGTGGTGATACAAGTGAAGTCAAGAAAATTAACGTTCTTATCTCAACCTACTCATCTGGAAAAATCACAAGCCGCTATATATAGTACTGAAATCATGAGGGAGCCGAGAAAAAGGACAAGTAAAGAACATTTTATAATTTTTCAGGTATAAGTACAACACTTCATTTCTAACAACAAAGCATAAGGTGCTGTCCAAAACAATGAAAATGCTATTAGTCATATGATAAGAATCTAATCTAGAAAAATCAGTTCCACCCTTTAAGTATTTAATTCTAGGGCGCCTGGGTGGCTCAGTGGGTTAAAGCCTCTGCCTTCAGCTCAGGTCATGATCTCAGTGTCCTGGGATCGAGGCCCGCATCTGGCTCTCTACTCAGCAGGAAGCCTGCTTCCTCCTCTCTCTCTGCCTGCCTCTCTGCCTACTTGTGATCTCTCTCTTTCTGTCAAATAAATAAAATCTTAAGAAAAAAGTATTTAATTATAAAATTAAGATTAAATTGTTTTAATTTTTTAAAATTAAAATTGTTTTAAAATTTATTTTTAAAGATTTTTATTTATTTGACAGAGAGAAACACAGCCAGAGAGGGAACACAAGCAGGGGGAGCAAGAGAGGGAGAAGCAGGCTTCCCATCGAGCAGGGAGCCTGACGTGGGGCTCAATCCCCGGTCTCCAGGATCATGACCTGAGCTGAAGGCAGTCGCTTAACCAACTGAGCCACCCAGGCGCCCCTTGTTTTAATTTTCTTTTTCTAAAGATTTTATTTATTTGACAGAGAGAAACGCAGCCAGAGAGGGAACACAAGCAGGGGGAGTGAGAGAGGGAGAAGCACGCTTCCCGCCGAGCGGGGAGCCCGATGTGGGACTCGATCCCAGGTCTCCGGGATCATGACCTGAGCCAAAGGCAGTCACCCAACCAACTGAGCCACCCAGGCACCCCCCCCTTGTTTTAAATTCTTAAAAACCTACTGATTTTGTGCCTGTGTCTAAGGTTTGATTTGAGCACTTTTATCTTTTTCTTCAATTTTGGTACCTAATCTAATACAAAATATGAAAATTCCACTGTGAAAACCCATTGTATTGTTTATTGAATTTCTACCCTGGAAACTTAAAATCCAATAGTTAAATAACTCAAGTATCTTCCTGTTATCACTTTTTCCAAATTCCATCTCCCAACATAAAGTTGATATTTCAACAAATATAAGAAGACTTTGATAGTCTAGCTTTAAAATTCTGTCCAAAGCACTAAAATTAAACTACCTAGGAAGTCTCTGTGTCTCTCAATCTGAAGGTGAGGATGAGGGTAATAGTCATATTGCACCAAATGCTTGCTAACCCAAAGCAAATAAATGATCACACGCATCCTCTACATGTGAATTATTGAGTACAAAAGTAAGAGAAAATTCAGTCTTTGCTCTTTTGTTTGTGGAGAGTACAATCGGAGGGTTGATGAGAGCATGAATAAGATCATATGTCACACAAACCAAAGCCAGACTGAGAATGAATTAATACAGATAGATAACATTTTCCTATTTGCTCCCTACTGCCACTTAAAACACATATCATCTTGAATATACCAACAACTTGTAAAACAAATATGAGCAAAAACATAAAGGAAAAGTCTTTAAAATTTAAAATGCAGATGTATAATCTTACCTAAACACACCATAATATGATATAGCTGATCAATATCAGAATCTCCAGGAAAAAGGGGTTCCCCCATGAGCATTTCAGTTACCAGACAACCAATGGCCCATACGTCAACAGCCCTGGAATAAAAGCAATGTGGTATAAAATCTGGCATCGCACTATGTTTATTGTCACTGAATCTGTTCTGCATATTACTATTTGGTATTTTTGGTATTGAGAATAGTAGTAGCAAGCATTAAATTACCCATATAAATGCATTTCCTTATAAACTGAAAGTACTAATTCTCAATTTTACCCAAGTCAGATTTCCAGGAAGTTCAATTATATGACATACGAGGGAAAAGGCTTCTGAAAAGTCAAAATCGTTATTATGTGTACTTTATTCTGGAAGTAAGCCTTTTGGGTTTTCATTCACAGCCTATTTGTTCTTTGCTTACACATAACTCTAGCAAGGGTGATCAGTCTATCCTACCATACACTGAAAAGAGCATACCAGAGGTTGTTAGAGGAACATTCAGTTACAACAAAGAGAACTAATCACTGAGTAAAAAATAGAAAAACCGTCTTAAAAATAAGTCGCAAGAATTTAAAAAAGAATATGCTTGTGTCATTAGCATAAGGGCAATGACCTTGAAATTTTTTTTTTTTTAAGATTTATTTATTTATTTGACAGACCACAAGCAGGCTGAGCGTCAGGCAAAGGGAGAAAGAGAAGCAGACTCTCTGCTGAGCAGAGAGTGCAATGACATGGGGTTCTACCCCAAGACCCCAGGATCATGACCTGAGCCAAAGGCAGACGCTTAACCAGCTGAACCACCCAGGCACTGCTACCTTAAACTTTCTTAAGGTCATAGCTGAATTATAAAATGATACAGGGGTGCCTGAATGGCACAGTCGGTTGGGCATCCAACTCTTGGTTTCGGCTGAGGTCACGATCTCAGGGTTGTGAGATCCAGCCCTGCCCTGGACTCCATGTTCTGCATAGAGTCTGCTTAAGATTCTCTCTCCTTTTGCCCCTCCCCCTTCTCTAAAGTAAATAATTTTTTAAAAACAAAATAAAACAGTACAAAAGTTATAGTATAACAATAAAATGAGAACTCAGAGTAATCAAGAAAATATTAAAGGATGTGTGCACTGAAAACACAGAAAGTACAGAAAACATTTTAGGAAGATTTCTACCCAAAGCAGTAAAAGTTACATTCCTTCTCCTCTGAAGAATTCATTTATGCAGGTAATTCATGTTTTGAAAACATTTCACTCAATTATGTTTCTAATCCCATCCTTGCCAACTCCACCTTGCCTCATTCCAAACACTGTCAGACCTATCCAGTCAATGTTCCCTCTCTTTACAAGTGATAAATATATCTATTTCCGACCCACTGTAAAAAACACACCACTTACACACCTTGATTTCCTTACCTTTAAAATAAGTGTGGTTTCCCCAACTCATTGAACAAAAGGCATTTAAAAGGGAAGCACCAAAAAGAACAAGTCACTTTATACAGTCCCTAAATGCAAAACTTTCTTTCAGTGTTAGAGAGATCTTTCATTATATTGGAAATATATTCCATTTTATTAAGAAGTGTTAAATCTGCGGCACCTGGGTGGCTCAGCTGGTTAAGCAACGGCCTTCAGCTCAGGACATGATCCCGGAGTCCCGGGTTCAAGCCCCACATCAGACTCCCTGCTCTGCGGGAAGCCTGCTTCTCCTTCTCTCACTCCCCCTGCCTGTGTTCCCTCTCTGGCTGTGTTTCTCTCTGTCAAATAGATAAAATAAAATCTAAAAAAAGAAGTTTTAAATCTGCCCTCATCCCCTGTTGATGTCTTACTTGCCATACTTGACATCACCGACCAATAGTTCTGGAGCTCTGTACCAGCGGGTTGCCACATAATCAGTATAAACTTCTCCCGGGGCTGCCAATGTTCGTGCAAATCCAAAATCACATAACTTGACAACGCCAGATTGGGAGACTAATATATTCTCTGGCTTTATATCTCTGTGTATGATCTAAGACAAAAAACAAAATATGACACATATGGGCACATCAAGTTAAACAAATTATTCTTGAGCACCTGCCATGTACAGTGTACTGTTTTTGTCTCTTTGATGAATATAAATAAAAGCATATGAAATTGTTCCTGGCTTTAAAGTACCTGGAACCTGGCTAAGCAAGAAGGGACACTTATGCTTGACATTTCACTTAAACAATCAAAGATATTGGATGAAATATTTATTACTAGATAACAAATCAATTGTTCTGTTAATGACTACTCTCAAGACTAATGGAGTAAGGCTATCATTGAAGACCAGAGTGATCAAGGAAAATTTTTATGAATGGGGTGGCTTCTAAGATAAGTCCCTAATACTGAGTGCAACCGGGATAAATATAGAAATGGAAGGACAATCTGAATGAAGGAGAGTAAAAGAGTGAAGACCAGGGGCACCTGAGTGGCTCAGGTGGTTGAACATCTTTCTTGATCTCGGTTCAGGTCATGATCTCAGGGTTGTGGGATCCAGCCCTGTGTCACACTCCCCACTCAGCAAGGAGTCTGCTTCTCCCTTTTCCTCTGTCTCACCTCCCCCCCCCCTCAAATAAATAAATCTTTTTTTTTTTTTTTTTAAAGAAAAAGAGTGAAGGCAAAAATAGATCAGAAAGGGTGCCTGGGTGGTTCAGTGGGTTAAAGCCTCTGCCTTTGGCTCAGGTCACGATCTTGGGGTCCTGGGATCAAGGCCTGTAACGGCCTCTCTGCTGCTCGGCAGGGAGCCTGCTTCCTCCTCTCTCTCTGCCTACTTGTGATCTCATTCTCTGTGAAATAAATAAATAAAATCTTAAAAAAAAAATAGATCATAAACTCCAAGGAAATGTTTTCACAGAGTAATGTACTAGGTTATGTACTAGGGATGTTATGTACTAGGGAGGAAGGCTGCCTCAACCACCAGCCTGGGAAGTCTGAGTTTGTGTAAAGACTTCCCAGAAAAGGGGCACCTGAGTGGCTCAGTTGTTGGGTGTCTGCCTTCAGCTTAGGTCGTAGTCCCAGGGTCCCAGAATCAGCATCAGTCTCCTTGCTTGGTGGGAGGCCTGCTTCTCTCTCTCCCACTCCCCCTACTGTGTTCCCTTTCTCGCAGTCTCTCTGTCTCTCTGCCAAATAAATAAATAAATAAAATCTTTTAAAAAAAGAAAAAGAAAGACTTCCCAGGGAAGTGGGAACTCATAGAAGTGACAACCAATATAGTGTTTAAAGATGTTGGCCATGGGGCACCTGAGTGGCTCAGAGGCTTAAGCCTCTGCCTTTGGCTAAGGTCATGGTCTCAGGGTCCTGGGATTGAGTCCCACATTGGGCTCTCTGCTCAGCAGGGAGCCTGCTTCCCCCTCTTTCTCTGTGTGCCTCTCTGCCTATTTGTGATCTCTCTGTCAAATAAATAAATAAAATCTTTTTTAAAAAAAGATGTTGGCCATAAGCAAACTAAATCAGAAAGAGGGACTAGAGGCCAAGAGAAGAACAATGTGACAACTATAAGATGATAAGGCCTAAACTAGGCTGGTGTTCAGAGAAATGGAATGGAGGAGATACAGTATAGAAATATTCTCAATCAGAATCAACAGACTTTAGGAAGTAATCTCATATATTTTACTTAAACCTGGGAATCTAAAAAAATGGTGACCCCATCAAAAAAAGTCTAGAAAAACTCATCTTTGATGAAATAATTAGTAGTTTTAGCTATTTGGGCTTTTAGGTAGATTGCTGAGCACCAAAGTGGAGGCATTCATCAGGCGATTAGAAATGTAAAAAGGGTACAGCAAGGTTCACGGTTAAGATTTTTAAAGGAAAGACTATGGAAGTAGAAAACAGGATGCTGAGAGACAATACTAAAAATTCTACAGCAAGACAAAATAAATTATTAGGTCTCTTTCTTTAATACAAATAAGCTTCATTTTGATTATTTTAAATATATATATATATATTTTAAAGATTTTATATATTTATTTGCTGGAGAGAGAGTACAAGAGAGACTGAGCAAGAGCACAAGCAGGGGGAGCAACAGAGGGAGAAGGAGAAGTATGTTGCCTGCTGAGCAGGGAGCCCTATGTGGAACTCAGTCCCAGGACTCTAGGATCATGACCTGAGCCAAAGGGACCAACTTAACCTACTGAGCCACCCAGGCATTCCTTAAAAAAAATTTATTTAAAACTCTTTCAGAGGACAAAAGCAACCTGCTATTGCTGAACATTTTGCATAGGCTACCAACTTCTATTACATCCTAAACATTCTAGTGAGGTCACAGGGTCAGCCCCACATCTACTATTAGCATTTGTTATTTGTATAATCACACAAATTTTAAATGTCTTTTAAAAATATGGCAGAATCATGAGGTGCCTGGGTGGCTCAGTCAGTTAAGCGACTGCCTTCAGCTCAGGTAATGATCCCGGAGTGCTGAGATTGAGCCCCGCATCAGGCTCCCTGCTCAGCGGGAAGCCTGCTTCTCCCTCTCTCACTCCCCCTGCTTGTGTTCCCTCTCTTGCTGTGTTTCTCTCTGTCAAATAAATAAATACAATCTCTGAAAAAAAAATGGTAGAATCAATGTGTTGTAAAATAGGCAGAATCAATGTGTTGAGTTATTCATTTTATACTATAAGTGTCATTTCGCCTACAGGAATTTTTATATGATTCTCAAAGTATATAAAATTAGGGGTGCCTCGGTGGCTCAGTCATTAAGGATCTGCCTCGGGCTCAGGTCATGATCTCAGGGTCCTGGAATGGGGCATCATGCCAGGCTCCCTGCTAAGTGGAAGCATGCTTCTCCCTCCGCCAATCCCTCTGCTTATGCTCCCTCTCTCATCGTCTCTCTGTCAAATAAATAAATAAAATCTTTTTTAAAAAAAGGATAGGGGCACCTGGGTGGCTCAGTTGGTTAAGCAACTGCCTTTGGCTCAGGACATGATCCCGGAGACCCAGGATCGAGTCCCACATCGGGCTCCCTGCTTGGTGGGAAGCCTGCTTCTCCCTCTCTTGCTCCCCCTGCTTGTGTTCCCCTCTCTAGCTGTGTTTCTCTCTGTCAAATAAATAAAATCTTTAAAAAAATTAAAAAATAAAAATAAAAAAAGGATATAGAATTATTATGATAGGGCGTCTGGGTGGCTCAGTGGGTTAAGCCTCTGCCTTGGGCTCAGGTCATGATCTCAGGATCCTGGGATGGAGGCCCACGTCTGGCTCTCTGCTCAGCAGGGAGCCTGTTTCCTCCTCTCTCTCTGCCTGCCTCTCTGCCTACTTGTGATCTCTCTGTCAAATAAATAAATAAATAAATCTTTTTAAAAAATTATTATGATAGACAACAGGGTAAGAACAGGAATTTTCATACTTCACAAGTAGGAAAGAGAATCTGAACTTAAAATTTGTGTACTTCACTCAGCAAATGTTACCTAGAAAAAAACACACACACACAACAAATATTAAACTTTAGTTTAATATTCATAGCTGAAGTATTTCAAGTTGAAGTGTACTGATGTCTGCAACTTATTTTCATAAGTTAAATGTTCATAAGATAAATGGATGACTAGATGAACAAATGTCATAAAGCAAATATAGCAAAATATTAACAAGTATAGAATCCATGTGGCAGTTATATGGGTGTTTGTGCACATTCTTTCAACTTTCAGTACGGCCTAACATTTTTATAATAAAATGTTGGGAGAAAGACTACATGTTATTATGAAACATGAAAATTGGAAGTATCAAAGTAGCATGGTTTATTTCAATTACTTTACTGGTCCAAACTTCAGGCTAGCCAAGTATCTCATTAAGTGATGATATCTGGTAAGTTAATCATTGGCCAAATAATTATTTAAACTAAATACTTACATTGTGACTGTGACAAAATCCAATTCCATTAATAATCTGAAACAAATACTTTTGAACCAGTTGGTAGTCTAGTCCATTGGGAAAGAGCTCCAAGTCATCAAGAATTGTATGGTCAACAAATTCAAAGACAAGGTACCACCGTTTTTTTTTCTTACACACTTCCAACAGATTCACCAGATTTTCATGCCTCAATTGCTGTTGTAAAAAAAAAAATGCAAAAATTGCTTTCGCAACATTGAATTATTCATCAGTCAGTCACTATTTAAAATCTTAGCATAAGAAAACATAAATAAAATTTGTAAACAGAATAAATTATTAAAAGTATATTCTGGTTTTTCAATTATAGTCAAAAGATTATATGGCCATATTCTCCTCTGAAAGAATACAATAAAAGTGATGAGAAAAAAAAGCTCCATCTTTGATGAAACTAAACAGGATCTGAGGTGGGACTGCCAAACATAGTCAAGGTCAAGCAGAAGTTGAGAAAGATACCAAGAGATTGCCTGTAGCTAAAAAACTGGGAGAGCACAGTAATCCAAAATTGGTGACATACCCTGAAAAGGAAAAAACAAAAACAAAAAAACAAAAAAACAAAACCCTATTTCTTTGATAAACAGGAACAAGATTTATGGCCTGTCAGTGAAAGCAACCCTAGAACTGAATGGTACCAAGGAACAGCAGGGAAGGGAGGCCTGAATAATCCCACAGAAACTCATTTGCTGGAAGAAATTTCTTGGTAAGGCCAAATGGAAAGGAAAACAACTCATTATGAACAAACCAGCAAAAGCAAGGATAACAGAAGTCAATTCCACAAATCAGGCTTGCATTGTAAGTAACATCATTGTGAACCATGGTGGATTCCTACTAGCCTGGACAAAGATCACAGCTTCTCCCCCAAATGAACCTTCTACAAATAGTCCAGGAAGAGCTCACTTTGTTACAAGATAAGAAACAATAAAAAAGAAGCCAAATCAGGATCTATTCAAAGATACTCTAAAGGTGCCTGGGTGGCTCAGAGGGTTAAGACTCTGCCTTTGGCTCAGGTCATGATCTCAGGGTCCTGGGACTGAGTCCCATATCAGGCTCTCTGCTCTAGTGGGGAGCCTGCTTCCCCCTCTTTCTCTGCTTGTCTCTCTGCCAATTTGTGATCTCTCTCTCTGTCAAATAAATTTAAAAAATTTTTATTTTATTTTATATTTTATTTTATTTTATTTTATTTATTGTATTGTATTGTATTGTATTGTATTGTATTGTATTGTATTGTATTGTATTATTTATTTGACAGAGAGAAACACAGCCAGAGAGGGAACACAAGCAGGGGGAGTGAGAGAGGGAGAAGCAGGCTTCCCGCCAAGCAGGGAGCCCGATGTGGGACTCGATCCCAGGTCTCCAGGATCACGACCTGAGCTGAAGGCAGTTGCTTAACCAACTGAGCCACCCAGGCGCCCCATAAATAAAATCTTTTTAAAAAGAAAAAGATACCCTAAGAAAAAAAGGAATAAAGGAGAAAGAAAGAGAAATGCAGATGAATACTCATCAGAAATTGTTGCCACCATTAAAGGCAAAAGAAACTACTAGAACACAGCCCTGAAAACCTTCAGCGAAATAATGATCCAGGAAATTTATACCCAACAAAATTGTCATTCATGTAAAAGATGACAGTGAAAAATCTGGAACATGAACTCACTGAATCCATTAGTGTGGGACTAAGTCTTAGACAAATGAGGGCAACAGGGTCACAGAAAGTGAATATTTAAAACTATTTAATAAGGCACAAATGATATTACTAACAAATTTTGAAGAAAGAAAAGATGCAAGCAAGAGTGTATGTATGATAATTTCCTTGTCAATGGGTCAAAATTATATTTTCAAACTGAAATTTTAAATTACAAGGACTAATTACAGGTTTCACAGTAAACCCTAAGACAAATAAGATGTCTTTGAAAATCAGATGAGGGTGCCTGGGTGGCACAGTGGGTTAAAGCCTCTGCCTTCGGCTCAGGTCATGATCTCAGAGTCCTGGGATCAAGGCCCACATGGGGTTCTCTGCTCAGCAGGGAGTCAGCTTCCTCCCCCTCTCTCTGCCTGCCTCTCTGCCTACTTGTGATCTCTCTCTGTCAAATACATAAATAAATAAATCTTTTAAAAAAAAAAGAAAAAGAAAATCAGATGAGTGAGTGGGAGAGAAAAAGGAACAGAAACATAGTAATTACTTTATAAAGGATTACATATAATATATAATGCTATAGTTATAAAAGTAACAAATAGGGGGCGCCTGGGTGGCTCAGTTGGTTGGTCCACTGCCTTCGGCTCAGGTCATGATCCTGGAGACCGGGGATCGAGACCCGGGATCGAGCCCCACATAGGGCTCCCTGCTTGGCGGGAAGCCTGCTTCTCCCTCTCTCAGTCCCTCTGCTTGTGTTCCCTCTCCAGCTGTGTTTCTCTCTGGGAAATAAATAAATAAAATTAAAAAAAAAAAAAGTAACAAATAGTAAAAATTAAAATAAAATAGTAACAAATAATTACAAAAAATAATTTCCAAATTATTAAAAGAAACATATCCAATATTTTTTTAAAGTCAGAGTATATAGAAAAATATTTTAAAGGTTTACTAAAATAGTATAATCTTATAAATAATAATAACCAATATTTACATACTCCTAAATATATTCCAGACACTATTCCAGAACAAAAACTTTATGAAATAGATACTATTATTATTCTATTTTACAGATGAGGAAACTAAAGCACATAGAGATTAAATAACCTGTCCAAGGTCAGACAGCAATAACTTCTAAAGGCAGGATTAGAACCCAGTCGCTGGGGCCTCTGTCTTTTCCTGAAAACATTTCAGTTTTGTTTAGCTCTTCTTTCATTTCCAGAATGTCTGCAATGTAAGCACACCCAGACCTGCAGCTGACTTGAATGCAAATATTTAGATTTCTTATTCTTAACCATGAAGCTATACTGACTCTGTTTTGTTTTTTTTTTTTAAGATTTTATTTACTTATTTGGGAAAGAGAGAAGCAAACTCCCCACTGAGCAGAAAGCCCAATTTAGGGCTGGATCCCAGAACTCCAGGATCATGACCTGAGCTGAAGGCAGACACTTAACCAACCGAGCCACACAAGCACCCCCATACTGACTCTAAAAGCAGGAAAAAAAAAAAAAAGAAAAAAAGAAAACTAAGACTGTGCTTATATGTTACATAATAACTATAAATAGGCTAGACTCACCCATTAAAAGATTCCAGACTGAATCACAAAGCACTTTCCAAATATATCACTGGTTAAGTGAATTAAGGTGTAGCCATACAATGAAATAAACTGCAGCAATTAAAAAGAAAAAGGTAGGGGCACCTGGCTGGGTGTTTCAGTTGGTTAAGCATCTGTCTTTGGCTCAAGTCATGATCCCAGGATCCTGGGATCAAGCCCCACATTGGGCTCTCTGCTCGGTGGGGAGTTGGCCTCTCTCCACTCCTATGCTCGTTCTCGCTCTCTCTCTTTTTAAAGATTTTATTTATTTGACAGAGACATAGGGAGAGAGGGAAACAAGCAAGGGGAGTAGGAGAGGAAGAATAGGCTGTCCGCTGAGGGTGCAGCCTAATGTGCGACTCAATCCCAGGACCCTGGGATCATGACCCATGCAGAAGGCAGACACTTAAGGACTGAGCCACCCAGGTGCCCCCTCTTGTGCTTTCTTTTATGCTCTCTCTCTAAATAAGTAAATAAAATCTTTTTTTTAAAAAAAGGAAAAAAGCAGTTTTATGTCTACTGATATGCAATAATTACTAAGATACATTAGATGTAGGTTGGTGTGTAGAGTATGTTGTTACCTGACATATACACGGACACCACTCCATATACATTCATATTTTTGCATATGTATAAAATTTCTCTTATGGATATAGTTGTTTATGAAAGGTATAACTAAATAGCCAGCATAGAAAAGTGGGAGGGAAACTCACTCAAAAAAATTTTTTTAAAGATTTTATTTATTTATTTGACAGAGAGAAACACAGCTAGAGTGGGAACACAAGCAGGGGGAGTGACAGAGGGAGAAGCAGGCCTCCCACAGAGCAGGGAGCCTGATGCAGGGCTTGATCCCAGGACTCCGGGATCATGACCTGAGCCAAAGGCAGATGCTCAAGGACTGAGCCACCCAGGTGCCCCCACTCACTCAAATTTTATAACATATTCATGTGTTACCTTTTCAAAAATCAAGAAAGGAGATAAATAAAATATGTATCAGTATGTTAAAAGATAAACTGAAGCACATTAAAATTTATGTAAGGTTATTTGATCAAACATCAATTTGCCCAGGGAATCATTAAACTGAAAGAGTACTCTACTGGTAGAAGCTAAGGGAAAGGCTTTTATAGAGCAGACATGGAAGCAAGTGAGGAGATTATTGGTTGGCTGTCCTGTATGTGGTTGCATTATTTGGGAAAGCCCAGTTTGCTGTTTGTAAGTGGTTGTTTTTAAGTTACAGTATCTTAACTGGAGCAGACTCACAAGTGGAAACCTTTGTGGGAACCAGTGCTAAGGTAGGAAAATACTAAACTATAATTGATAAATTACTGGAGCTTCAGTGTGGAGAAGTCAAAAAGTTAAAAACTCCAGAAGAACCTAATTACTAAGGGGCCCCACAATATTGTGAGATTTATCTCTAGGAGCTCAGCCAGATTCCCACAATAAATTTTGAAGGAAACTATCCTCCTCCTCCCACAGTGGGAAGAGAAAGAAACCATTCTGAAATATGCCAGAACTTTGGTCTTAACAAGGCCTGCCCTCAGCAAAATCTAGTTAAGCAGACTCTAAGTAGCTGTAGTATTATCAGAGCCTGCCTGGCCTGAGGAAGGAAATACCCAACTTCATCCTACTCTAATCAACCTGTCCACCTAAGAAAGGGAGGAAAAAACTGAGAAAAAAACTTGTGAAATTCACTGTCCAGAGGTAGAGGCAGACTAAAAGGCGAGACCTATCACAGGACTATAAAGCTCTTCCCCTCCCCCCCCACCTCATCACATTACTAAAGACTATTTACAGCAGTTCCTTTTACCCAGTATAGCATGTCTAGCTATCAAAAAAAATATTATAAGACATACGAAAACGCAAAAAAGAATTTGAAAAGACAGAACAAGCATCAAAACCAGACATAGCAGGGATGCAGGAATTTAAAGCAACTATGAATAATATGCTAAGGGCTGTAATGGGTAAAGTCGATAGTATGCAATAATAGATAGGCAAAGGAAGCAGAGACATAAAAATCCTAAGAAAGAGCCAAAAAGAAATGCCAGAGATTAAAAAAAAAGAAAAAATGAAAAAAATGAAGAATGTCTTTGATGGGTTTATTTGTAGACTAAATACACCTGAGGAAAAAATCTCTAAGCTAGAGGATATGTCAATAGAATTCTCAAAATGCAAAAAGGAAAGAGAATAGATACCAAAAAAAAAAAAATAAAGAAGGAAAGAAGGAAGGAAGGAAGGAAGGAAGGAAGGAAGGAAGGAAGGAAAGAAGTAAAAGAGGAAGGAAGGGAGAAAGGGAGGGAAGAAGCAAGGAAGGAAGAAAGACCTTGAGAACTTGTTTAGAAATTCTAGGAGGAGAGTACAACTATTCATATACCCTTGACCAAAGAATGGTCCTCCTCTATCGGGGAAGGTCATCCTCTTAGACTGAACATGCAGCTTTGGGAGAGATGCACACAGAGCAGTGAGGGAGGAAGAGGAGACCGCTGCAGCCAGCCAGATCAGCCAAATCAACTCTCATGATCAATGGGATGACAGATGTTACAGCCAGATCACTCTCAAATCCAATCCCTATCAAAATATCATCAACAATTTTCAGAGAGCTGGAAGAAACAATCCTAAAATGTGTACAGAATCAGAAAAGACCCTGAATAGCCAAAGCAATCTCAAAAAAAGAAAACCAAAGCTGGAGGCATCACTATCCCAGACTTCAAGCTATGTTACAAAGCTGGAATCATCAAGACAGTATGGTACGGGCACAAAAACAGACACATAGATAAATGGAACAGAACAGAGAATCCAAAAACGGACCCTCAACTCTATGGTCAACTAATCTTTGACAAAGTGGGAAAGAACATCCAATGGAAAAAAGACAGTCTCTTCAACACATGGTGTTGAAAAATTGGACAGCGACATGCAGAAGAATGAAAGTGGACCACTTTCTTATACCCTATACTAAAATGAACTCATAATGGATAAAAGACCTAAATGTGAGGCAGGAATCCATCAAAATTCTAGAGGGGAACATAGGCAGAAACCTCTTTGACATCAGCCTCAGCAAATTCTTGATAAACATATCTTCAAAGGCAAGGAAAAGAAAGGCAAAAATGAACTATTGGGACTTCATCAAGATAAAAAGCACATGCACAGCAAAGGAAACAGTCAACAAAACTAAAAGGCAACCTACGGAACGGAAGATATTTGCAAATGTTCTAATCTGATAAAGGGCTATATCCAAAATCTATAAAGAACTTACCAAAATCAACATCCAAAAAACAAATAATTCAGTCAAGAAATGGGCAGAAGACACGAAGAGACATTTCTCCAAAGAAGACATACAAATGGCCAACAGACACATGACAATATGTTCAACACTACTCAGCATCAGGGAAATATAAATCAAAACCACAATGAGATACCACCTCACACCAGTCAGAAAGGCCAAGATTAACTCAGGAAACAACAGATGTTGGTGAGGATGTGGAGAAAGGGAAACCCTCTTATACTGTTGATGGGAATGCAAACTGGTGCAGCCACTCTGGAAGACAGTACAAAGATTCCTCACAAAGTTAAAAATAGGGGCACCTGGGTGACTCAGACAGTTAAGCGTCTGCCTTCAGCTCAGGTCATGATCCCAGGGTCATGGGATTATGTCCCACATTGGCCTTCTTGTTCAGCAGGGAGTCGGCTTCTCCTTCTGCCTGCCACTTTCTCCCTCTCCCTCTCTCTCTCTCTCTCCACATAAAATCTTTAAAAAACAAAATAAAACAAAATTAAAATTAAAAAGTCAAAAATAGAGCTACCCACGGGGGCCTGGGTGTCTCAGTTGTTAAGTATCTGCCATCAGGATCGGCCCCTCATTGGGCTCCCTGCTCAGCGGGAAGCCTGCTTCTCCCTCTCCCATTCCCCCTGCTTGTGTTCCCTCTCTCACTGTCTCTCTCTGTCAAATAAATAAATGAAAATCTTAAAAAAAAAAGAGAGCTACCCTATAACCCAACAATTGCACTATTAGGTGTTTATACAAATGATACAAACATAATGATTAGAAGGGGCACCTGCACCCTGATGTTTATAACAGCAATGTCCACAATAGCCAAACTATGGAAGAAACCCAGATGTCTACTGACAGATGAGCTGATAGAGAAGATGTGTATATATCTCAAATGGAATATTACTCAACCATCAAAAAGAATGAAATCTTGCCATTTGCAATGACATGGATGGAATTAGAGCGTATTATGTGAAGCAAAATAAGTCAGTCAGAGAAAGACAAATATCCTATGATTTCACTCATATGTGGAATTTAAGAAACTAAATAGATGAACATAAGGGAAGGAAAGGAAAAATAAGACAAAACCAGAGAGGGAGAGAAAGCATAAAAGACTCTTAACTATAGGATGCCTGAGTTGCTCAGTCGGTTAAGCCTTCAGCTTAGGTCATGATCCATCGGGTTCCGCATCAGGATCCTTGCTTGGCAGGGAGCCTGCTTCTCTCTCTGCCTCTGCCTGCCACTCTGCTTGCTTGTGCGCACTCTCTCTCTCTCTTTCTCTCTCTCCCTCTCCCTCTCTTTGTGACAAATAAATAAAATCTTAAAAAAAAGACTCTTAACTATAGAAAACAAACTGAGGGTTGCTGGAGAGGAGGTGTGGGGGATGCAGTAACTGTGTGGTGGACATTAAGGAGGGCACTTGATGCAATGAGCACTGGGTGTTATATGCAACTGATGAATCACTAAATTCTATCTCTGAAACTAATAATACACTATATGTTAAATTGAATTTGAATTAAAAAAGAAAATTAAAAAAGAAATTTAAAAAAGAAATACAAAACAGAGAAGATCAAACATTGGTTCTTTCTAAAGATAAATAAAATTGATAAACTTTTGGGAGACTGATTAGAGACAAAGAAAGATCCCATAGTAGGCCTGAGACTTAGAAAGGTCTGCTCGCAAGGTGAGCCCTTGGTTAGCACATGGGAGCTGTGATTTCATGAGAGTTCTTGTCATTTCCAGAACTGATTAAGTGGCTCAATGTGCAAAAAAAATTTTATGCTAATTATCTGCACTCCTTTTGGGACTCTGGAATTTTGATATGAGTCAGACAGAGGGTGCCTACATGAACATCCCCAAGTAAAAATCCTGGACACTGAATCTGTGGAATCTCCTTAGTAGACAGTATTTCATACGTGTTGTCACAGTCATTTTTGGAAAAAATAAGTGTATCCTGTGTAACTCCACTGGAAGAGGACTCTTGGAAACCTGTGACAGGTTTCCTCTGGAAATTCAGCCCATGTGCCTTTTTCTTTGTTGGTTTTGCTTTATATCCTTTCACTGTAATACATCACAGATATGAGTACAACTATATGCTGAGTGCTCTGAATCCTCCTGTGTGGAGTGGTCTTTAGGACCCCCAACAAAGATGACTGATAGATAGATAGATAGATAGATAGATAGACAGGCAGATAGATAAAGAAAGAAGCAACAAATATTTCAAAATCATATGTTTATATTCATAGGATAAATGAACATGCATATGTAATCATTTTATTTGTTTATTGTCAAAAAAGAAATTTATGTCTTAAATCTTGGCATGGAAATTAATATAAAAACAGTAATTTTTTCTAAAAATGTAATCTTGATCAAGAAACAACTTATTTTTTTAAACGGATAACTTTTATTTTTTTCAAGATTTTATTTATTTATTTGACAGAGAGAAACATAGCTAGAGAGAGAACACAAGCAGGGGGAGGGAAAGAGGGAGAAGCAGGTTTCCTGCGAAGCAGGGAGCTCAATGCCAGCCTCGATCCTAGGACTCTGGGATCATGACCTGAGCCAAAGGCAGAGGCTTAACAACAGAGCCACCCAGGCGCCCCCAAAACAGCTTATTTTTTTCAACTCTGTATTGGTATTTACTCACCTTTAGTAACTTGATTTCTCGCATAGCAATTTTTTTAACCATTTTGTCATCATCACTTTCTAAGAACTTCTTGATGGCCACAATTCTTCCACTATCTTTATTCCTACACTTCATCACCATTCCATAGCTCCCCTCTCCAACCAGTCCTAGGTTCTCATATTTTTCCATTTTAATTCAAAACCGATAGGAATTCTTCTTGCTGTAGAAACCCAAACACAGAGTTAACAATGTTGAGTAATATTAATTTCCCCCACCTGTCCAGTAAATTAATTCTTCCCCACTTGTTTTCCATATTAGAGCAGTCGCTATGTTAATGGCAGTTCTATTCTGACTCACAATTTCCTGTTTCCACATCTAAGCTATGTTTTCAAGTTATTTCATTTAGACAAGACATTTCATAATAGATAAGAATTAAAGCCATTAAATTTAAATTATTTGATGCCATGTTTTTTTAATTCAGATAAAGCAATACTTGAACTATCATGCAAAACAATTATAGCTTACTTTAGAAAGACACAAATCCTTTTCACTCAGAGGCAAAAAAGCACAAGTGAGCTTTGTTTTGATTTGCTTTTTAAGATTTTACTGTTAAGTAATCTCCACACCCAAGTGGGACTCAGACTCACAGCCCTGAGATCAAAAATCACTCACCGTACTGGCTAACCCAGCCAGATGCCCCAGTGAGTTTGGTTGTACTGAAGATTTATTTTATTTTATTTTATTTTACTTTTTTTTTACATCAGGTTTAAAAAAGTAAGGTCGAGGGGCTAATAGGTGGCTCACTTGGTTAAGCAACCAACTCTTGGTTTCGGCTCAGGTCATGATCTCATGGGTGGTGGGATCGAGCACCAAGTCGAGCTCCAGGCTCAGGGTAGGGGGTGCAGGAGGGAGGTCTACTTAAGGATTCTCTCCCTCTACCTTTCCCTCACTCATGCACGCGAGCACACACTCTCTCTCTCTCAAATAAATAAATCTTTAAAAAAAGCAAAGTTGAAAATCTTTATGCACTTTCTACTCAGTTGGGAAAATATTTGTTCACAAAATGATCATTTACCAAGTTAACACTAAGAAACTTTGATAAACTAGTTTTCTTTACTTTTCTTACTGTAGTAATTAAATTCCCATTTTGAACAACACTGACGTCATAGTATACAAGCAAATTGTTTAAAATTTAAATTTTAGTAGTATCAAATACAGTATTTCAAAAATCTTTGTAATGATTACTCACTTTAAGTATGATCATTTGAATTTCGTGTTTAGAATTCTTTTACATCTCATTTTATGACACTTTTGGATAATGGCAATCCTAATAATGACTGATGAAGGATCAGCGATCATTCCACTACATATTTTGGTACAGAAAAAAAACTTTTCAGTTCAAATACAGATAGATTTTAATTCACAAGTCTTTATTGTCATGAAATGTAAACACTAATAACTCTAAAATTAAATTTATTCTTTAAATTTGATTTTGAAAATAAATTCCAGATGCAAAGAATAAGAAATTTTTCTCCTAATCCCAACATGGTTCTAAGTGTTTTGTGATAAAAAATAAACTTTCAGTAACTATATATTCAAATGATGATGTATAGCTCATTTTTTTACTCTAACAATACAAAAACACTCATTCATAAAACGTAGAAAGAAAAAACCCTCTCATCTATTTCATTGTGTCCTATGGCAATCTAACATTAATTTACCCAAATTGTGAATTGTGATGTCTTATTTCCTTTCATATTATCAGTTATCAATACACTGACAACAAAGACAAAATAAATACCCTCTTTGTTCTAGCAAACTGTGATAATCCACTGTGTGTACATTTTCATCAGTTTATCGTAATAATTTAGGTATAGATATACATGGAAAACCAGAAGATTGACCCAAAAGGCGAAAAGATGAAAATTAAATTCCAGTCAACACCAACCCCAATTATTTTATATTTTTCCACTAGCTTTGATAGTAGTTTTTATAAACTGTTTACAGAGCAGTGTCTATAACACTAACTTTCCATATATTTGACACATTAACTTCCATTTAATATCTACAATTTTAAAATTAAAATGTCTGTTTGAAAAAAATTTTTTGTGCAATTCTATCTCTTTCCTGTTTTTTTTTTCCCTTCCATTAAGACAGCATGCTTTCTTAAGGACTAGACTTTTAGGTTTCTCACGCCAGTAACAAAAATAACTGAACTCTATAACCTGGATCATTTTTAAATACTTTGCAGTTAGTGTTCTAAATATCTGAAAATGCAAAGTGAACAAAATTAAGATACCTTAAACATGTCTAGGATATTCTGAAGCATATCCCAAGCTAACATTAAGCAAGTTGGCTACTTCAAATTTATTCTGGAAACCAACCACACGTAGTCACAGCACAGTGAACACACCTGCTTTTTCAAGTGGCACTGCCACAAATACCTTAGAAGTATCACAGCTTAAAAAGCCTCTGGTTTCCTGAAACAGTTACTCATAAACTACAATTTTTCATGCCTTCTACTCCTGTGCATAAGGGTAATAACAAACTAAAAGGATGCCTGGCCAAATGACAATGCGGTATTTCTGGACATGTGCCATGTAAGCATATGTTTCTAATACCAACAATCAGATAATAAAAACAATGCTATTTTTTTTATTTTGTTAAAGACAAGCTGAAATCTATCACAGATCAAAGAACGAGATAATAGAAGCTTTTAAAAGTATTATACTTACCGTTTCTTTAAAATCCTTTCACATAGAAAGACCCAAAGGTTTTCAACTTGGAAACAAATTTGAGGTGAAATGCATCTCGCTCGCAGGTCTAAAAGATGCTGACTAGCAAACTAGCAATTCCGGAGCTGGTAGAATTTCTTCTGTGAACACAGTCACGGGTGCGAGGCGAATCAGGCAGGGAGGCAGACTGGCCTCGGCCTGCGGAAGGCTCACACTCAGGAGAACCGAGGGCCGCATGCTGCCGTTGTCAAGGCAACGACCTCACTCTGCCCCAACCATAGGCACAGTCTCCAGAGAGAGATACAGCCCAGGTCAGAACGCGTCCACAGCAGGCACCAGCACGCCTGTTAAGGCCAAGGCCTGTAAAGAAATTAGTTGGGTGGAAGGGCACCGTCTCCTCTCAAGGGGCCCAGTCCCTGCGGTCTGTGAACCTGCGTGGTTCCAGCAAGCCCTGGGCGAAGGCGTTGACCACTGAACGGCAAGCGGGCGGGTTCTCGCCCGCCCGGCCCCGCCCTGAGTGCGCCAAGCCTCCCGTGTTCTGATTGGCTGGGCCCTGTCGTCACGAGCTACGATTGGCTCAGCGCCAACCACCCCGCCCCTTCACCTGGGGCTCGGCCCAGGTTCTGTTCACCCATGCGCAGACGCCAGCACCCACTTAGACTTCAATTCTCAAGTAGAGCAGCATCCTTCTGCCTTTTCTGGGAGACCCTCTCCTCGCAGCTGAGGGCAAGGGGCGATTCCGGCGCTCACGTAGAGAATACAAAGGGTGGTGGTTTTGTGTGATTGGGAGAAAACAGAAGGGACAGACAGTCACAGAGCGCAACGAAGCATTCCTCACAGCTTCTCTAGTGGGGCGGTACCCGGCCCTGGGTACTCCCGCCCTGCAAGGTTCCGGCCTGACCGCGATTAGACGCTTCCTTTCAGGTCTGGGCAGTGGGGCCAGGCTGGACCAGGTAGGTGATGAGGGTGACATCCTAGGAGGTGATGATTAGTAGGTGAGGCAAGGTGAAAGTAAGCAGGTGTCAACACAAGTGACGTTAGGAGGGACCTCGAGGAGGACAGCCTGGGCACTGAAAGCGAGGGACACACTTTGAGTGGAGATAGTGGAAGAGGGAAAAAGAACATGAATGAAATAAGAGAAGGGCTAGGGCGTCAGGGGAACTAGAAGAGATGTGCAATACGGGCAGCCAAATAGGGTGCAGTTGGGGGTGAGAGGTAAAGGCATAGACCATAAGTTAGGACTAGATCCATGACCAGGCAAGACTGATAGTTAAGAATGACGCACAGGCTTGAGTCACATTAGAAACAGGGTTTTCCTCATCTTCAAGTAGTTTGGGGTTTAAGTCATACCGGTCCAGTGAGAGGCCTTAAGCACCCAGTTATTTTAACATTATATCATGAGACTACAGGAGCCTGACTGGCTCAGTCGGTGGAGCGTCCCACTCTTAATCTCAGAGGTCTTGAGTTCGAGCCTGTCGTTGGGTGTATAGATTATATAAATCTTTATAAAAAGAAATCATGAAGGTCTCCTGGATGGCTCAGTGAGTTAAAGCCTCTGCCTTCAGCTCAGGTCATGATCTCAGGGTCCTGGGATCAAGGCCCGCATGGGGCTCTCTGCTCAGTGGGGAGCGTGCTTCCTCCTCTCTCTCTGCCTGCCTCTCTGCCTACTTGTGATATCTCTCTGTCAAATAAATAAAATATTTTTAAAAAGAAATCATGAAGACTAAATGTTTTATAATCGTATTTGGTCTTTAGAACACCTTGATCCAAGTAAGAGAATGTCCTGGAACAGCAAATATTATAACCATAGTCAATATTAAGGTATTAATTCCTTCTTGAATACTAAGAAATAAATATTCTGATTTATAAATCACCTTTTGTGAGCTTGACCTTGGTTAAGCTGCTTAAAATTGAGTTCCTGAATTATAGAATCATGGGGAGCAGACCTAGATCTAGGCATGGGAAGAATACAATTCGTTGGTCAATTCAAGATATTGTAATGTAGAAATTAACTCTATCCCTAGCTGTAACCAAGTTGGAGGGAGACGTACCCTCATTCTGTCACTTCTATAGGCTATAACAGCATCTGATTATTTTTTTATATGAATTCAGGAGACCTCCTTTTATAAAGCAGCAAATCCAGGTTTGTTTGAGAGCAAGAATACAAAAATATGTTACTCTCCCAACCTAAGAAATATATTGAACAATGTAAACATTTAAAGGCCCCCCCCAGGCAAAAGGCGCTGAAACTTAAATAACCTGTTTATATCCCACAGAGGAACAAAAGGATAAAGACTAAAAATACTAGATTTGGTGAATAGACAATGCTTAAGAAAACAATTTCTTTTTTTTTTTTAAGATTTTATTTATTTGACAGAGAGAGATCACAAGTAGGTAGAGAGAGAAAGGAGGAAGCAGGCTCCCTGCCGAGCAGAGAGAGCTTGAAAACAATTTCAAGGGCGCCTGGGTGGCTCAGTGGGTTAAAGCCTCTGCCTTCAACTCAGGCCGTGATCTCAGGGTCCTGGGATCCAGGCCCATATCGGACTCTCTGCTTCGCAGGGAGCCTGCTTCCTCCTCACTCTCTGTCTGCCTCTCTGCCTACTTGTGATCTCTCTCTGTCAAATAAACAAATAAAATCTTTAAAAAAAAAGAGAGAAAAAAGAAAACAATTTCAAAAAGAACTGAGTTTGAAAGCCCACTGTGAAAGAGACATAGGGTATTCAACAATTATACATCCTAGGTAAAGCTATCTACAGGTTTGCTGAGGAAGAGCGTTAGGTAGAAACAAGATTGGGTTATTGCTTATTTTTCCTTTTCAACTGGGAAATCTTTGTAGGGAAAAAGAATGGAGAGAAGCTTTAAGGAGGCAAGAAAAGGAATAATGAACCACCCAGGCGCCCCATGAAGGGGACATTTTAATCACTAAGAAAAGTGAAAATAGTCTAAAAACCTAGAGAAAACAGTGTGGGAGTGCATGAGATTAGCAAAAAGAGATGAGAACTGCAGGTATGGTAAAAAAAAAAAAAAAAAAAAAAAAAAAAAAAAAAAAAAAAAAAAAAAAAAAAAAAAAAAAAAAAAAAAAAAAAAAAAAAAAGGTTAAAAGAGTAAGGACCATTTGACCCAGGAATTCCTAGGTATATACCAAGAAAAATGAAAACATATGTTCACACAAAAACCTTTAAACAAATGTTTATAGCAGCAATGATATATTAGCCAAAAAGTGAAACTCAAAAGTCCATCAACTGATGAATGGATAAACTATGGTATACCCATACAAAGGAATATAAGAAGAATGAAGTATTGATACATGTTACAATATGGGTGAATCTTTTTTTTTTTAAGATTTTATTTATTTATTTATTTTGAAAGAAAGAGATATTACAAGTAGGCAGAGAGGCAGGCAGAGAGAGGAAGAACAGGCTCCCCGGTGAGCAGACGATGCGGGCCCCAATCCCAGGACCCTGAGATCACGACCCAAGCCGAAGGCAGACGCTTAACGATTGAGCCACCCAGGTGCCCAACAATATGGACGAATCTTGAAAACATTATGCTAAGTCAAAGAAACCTGACACAAAAAGCCATGTGTTGATTCCATCTACATAGTGTCCAGCATAGGCAAATTCCTAGAAACAGAAAGATTAATGGTTATCAGAGACTGAGGTCCGGGAAATGGGAATGGATTTGGATTTGGATGAGTATGGATTTCCTTCTAGGGTGATGAAAACGTTCTAGAATTAGATAGTTGTCATGGTTATACAACCTTGTGAATAAAATAAAAACCATTGATCTGTATTAAAAGTGTGGATTTTATGTATGTAAATTATATCTCAATACAAAAATAGACTACACAAGAAATATGACCTTCACAGAAATCTTTTTCAATAAATTTACATATTTTAGCTTAGATTAGCCCAATTGTCTTCCTCACGTTACTGATCATCCCTATTAAATGACTCTTGGCAACATCATTTTCTACACATCTTGACATCCCAAAACAGTGTGCTTGGGCCAGTTTCTTGCTAAACAAGAAATACTTCTCACTGAGATCCCGTGAGATACTGATTTATCAAAGGTTTTTGGCATCACTTCAAATGAGTCACAAAGTGAAGAGAATGGCCATAAAACTTCAGACTACAAAAAGTAGTCTTTATTTTCAGTATATAATAGAGCACACAACTATGAATACATGCCACATTCTATGAAGAAAATGGACTGACTTACTTTGAAATTCTCATTCTTTGATAGAAGGACACTTGCCATAGAAGAAAGAATTCTGTTCTCAACGTGATTCAATGACCTCATTACTATATATAAAAGTGATATAAGGGGGGCCTGGTGGCTCAGTGGGTTAAAGCCTCTGCCTTCAGCTCAGGTCATAATCTCAGGGTCCTGAGATCGAGTCCCAAGTTGGGCTCTCTGCTCAGCAGGGAGCCTAGCCTGTTTCCTCCTCTCTGTCTGCCTCTGCCTACTTGTGATCTCTCTTGTCAAATAAATAAAATCTTTTTTAAAAAAGTGATATAAGGGGCGCCTGGGTGGCTCAGTTGGTTAAGCGACTGCCTTCAGCTCAGGTCATGATCCCGGAGACCCGGGATGGAGCCCCACATCAGGCTCCCTGCTCAGCGGGAAGCCTGCTTCTCCCTCTCTCACTCCCCCTGCTTGTGTTCCCTCTCTGGCTGTGTTTCTCTCTGTCAAATAAATAAAATCTTTAAAAAAAAATTTAAAAAAGTGATATGACAATCAGGTTTCAAAACCTGAAATACAATATACCATTTACTTGCCAAATTCAACACACATCTATACTATATCTTAACAGTGTGAGCCTGGAAATCCATTCTTCACATGTTTAGAATACATTGTTTGCACTGGTAACATACTTCTTGCAAAAACTCTTCCTTGACATTCTGTCTCCCTCTAGCCTCTACCCTATTCCTCTGGTAATCTTTATAACAAAACTACAGAAAAAGTCTTATTCGCTTCTTAGTTCTCTCTTGGGCTTTCATCCTTATCACATCACTAAAATAGTTTTTCCCAAAAGTCACTATGGCCTATATCCTGCCAAGGCCAATGGCAGAGATTTTTACGAACTACTCACAATAAGCTGGTTCCTTTCTCATGTATGGCTTGTTTTTTTTCTGCAATCTCCGTTGGAGCTGAGGTCATGTGACTTAATTCAAGCCATTGGAACATGAGACATCCACCATTAACCAGTCTGGCCCATAAAAATCTCCACACAAGATCCTCCATATTCCTTTTCTCTTTCACCTGGCTATAAAAAAGATGACTACAGCATGATCACAGCCACACGTTAAAGTTGGTAGAGATTCATTCACCTGTGTTCCTAAATGACCAAGTGGGGAAAGGCCAGACCACTGGCCTCTTCACTACCACTCTCCTATCTTTTTATATGAGGGGTAAAAAACTGTTTGTACCATTAGACTTTTTGGGGTCTATTTATTATAGTAGATAGCTCAGCCTAATTAATACACTACCTTATTTGAGCTCTCAGCAGCATTTGACACAACTGTCTATTCTTTCGAGATAAACTCTTGAAACTTGGGCACCTGGGTGGCTTAGTTGGTTGGGCGACTGCCTTCGGCTCAGGTCATGATCCCGGCGACCCGGGATTGAGTCCCACATCGGGCTTCCTGCTCGGCGGGAGGCCTGCTTCTCCCTCTCTCACTCCCCCTGCTTGTGTTCCCTCTCTGGCTGTGTTTCTCTCTGTCAAATAAATAAAATCTTAAAAAAAAAAAAAAAAAAAAACTCTTGAAACTTGGTTTTCTCTGACACAGCACTTGCTCTATTTTATCTCCCTCAGTCTCCTTTGCAGGCTTCTCCTGTACTAGAAGGCTGAATTTTAAAAGTATCTGAGGGCTCAGTCCTCAGCCTCTTTTCTTCTGTACGCTTACTTTCTAGGTGATCTCATCTCATCCAACAGCTGCAAAGACCTATCCTGGCCACTCACAGCACTGAGCTCTCCTCAGAGAATTCCAAAATCAACCACCTGACATTTCTTCTTGGGTATCCAACTGGCGTATGAAACTAAAGAGAACTGTTGAGATTTCCCTCCAATCTACTCCTGCTCCTTCAATATCTCAACAGAGTACAGCTTTCCACCGTTCCATAAAAACCCCAGGGACCATGCTTGAACATGAGCTTTCCCTCACACTCAGAATCTAATACATAATTAAGTCTTCTATGTTCTATCTCCACAACATATCTTACTAGCTGGCCATTTATCACTGTCTTCACAACTGTAACCCTAATCTAAGCCGCCATCACCATCACCTGCTATCCCTTCCTGACAGGCTCCATACTAATTCAGATCACATCACCTCCCTGTTCAGACCCCTACAATCCCAGTACAAGGGTAAAATCCAAACTATAAGGCCACCCATAATTCAGCTCTTATTTCTTGATAACTACTGTTATGACCTCACTGGCCCTCGAACACACCAAGCTTCCAAACACAGAGCCTGGGCTTTTGTTCCTCATTCTATTTGGAATGTCTCCTTCCAGTTTCAAGGCTGCCTTCTCTTTGTTTTGGACCTCAAATGTACATGTTCAGAGAGGCTTTTCATCACCACCCTTGGTAATGACTACGGATAGCCCATTTCCTGTCACTATTACATTCTCTGCTTGTTCTGCCCTCTGTAAGCCAAGTGATCTCAGAAAAGTAGCTAACCCCCATGCCTGAATTAACTCTTCTGTAAAACAAACAGTACTCTTCCTCATAGGATTACTGTTCAGAGTTGTATTGTGCCCAGAGTTTATCAGGACTGAAATTCCTTATTTCCATGTTTGTTGCTACCCTCCTTCAAAAGATACAAGTTTCCAGAGGGTAGGCTATACCTTCTGTATTATTAACTAGCACCTAGAATGATTTCTGACACATACTCAGATTCTAATAAATATTCATGGACTGCTGTGTAAATCCTTCTCACTTCTGTCACACATGTGTTACTTAAGTCCCTGCTTTGAAACATCACAAGTCATTTCTGGTAAGTCATCATGCATTGAAAGGTCTCTCACGTCTATTTTCCAAGTCACTATCCTCAATATGCAAGAATTTTTTTTTTACCTCTACAAGCTTTAGTTCACCTCTTTAAAAAGAAAAAAATTCAACTTAATAGGGTTCTCAGATTTTAAAAAAATATGTGTAAAATGACAGGCCCTCAGAAATTGTTCATCAGCTGAGAGACCTGGAGTATTTGACAGCTATATAAATTCTCAATGACTCTTTTTTCCTTTTTAAGTGAACTCTACCCCTAGAGTGGTGCTCGAACTCAAGATCCAGAGTTCAAGAGTCACATGTGCTCTACCGTCAGCCAGGCACCCCTGCAGCGATTTGACTTGCTCCAATTCTCTATTCTGCCTCATTACTTAATGCTGTGCTTCTTGAATGTAGGTCCTGACTAGGGGAGTCTTAATTTTAGGATCCAACGAATGCTGGAGGCTGTGATTTTACAGCTTGTGAAAATAACCCCAGGTTAAAAATGCACTGCATTCAAAGTTTAAATTTCTGGTATTTCAAACTCATTTTCTAAAATTAATCATCCTTTAAAGCAGATTGACACTTTTGGCTAATGCAGAATTTCAAATCATGTCATACTAGTATGAGTGCAATTTCCTTTCTGAGCTTCAGTCTGCTTGGCTGTAAAATGGATAACGACTTAGCTTGCCTAAATATTTCATCAGATGTGAAGCTACCAGAAGTGAATTCAGTTTGCCTTCAAATAGTATAGAAAACTCATTTTAGAGATAAAAATGGGTGTAAAGATATTTTATGGGTTGCATTATTTTAAACTGGAAGCATCTGCTTCTCACTGGTATCTGTACGCTCTCCAGAATTCGTCATTGTCAATTCCTTTTATCAAAACACCTCCTAAATTCAGGTGCCAAAAAGTAAGCTAGATCTATTCCCTTCCCTCAGATTTAAGTCTTGAAATACAACAGCTTTTAAGTTTTCCTGCTTCCATTCTTGTGCTACCAGGTATTTTTAAGATTTTAATTATTTATCTGAGAGAGACTGACAGCATAGGTAGGGAACGGGAGCAGGCTCCCAGCTGAGCAGGGAGCCCGATGAGGGACTCAATCCCAGGACCCTGAGATCATGACCAGAACCAAAGGCAGACACTCAACCCACTGAGCTAAGCCACCCAGGCACCCCTGGTTGAGGTGATTTAATCCCCTCATGTTCCCTACCCTACCTCTTACCATTCTGCCACCTCTTGATCCCAGTCCTCTCCTTACCTTCCCTGCCTTTCCAATTTTACAGGCTTTACATTAGCTGGTCCCTCTGGCTGGAGTGTCAGAATGGGTGATCGGAGAACACCACTCTAAAGTTGCCACACAAAGGCTATGTATTATCTTAATGCTTTGCATAACATTCACAACTATACTTCTCCATTATAAGCTCAGGGAGACCAATGGACTTGTCTTACTCACGGAACTTCAAAACCAAGAACAATGTCTGGCACAAAGAGGTGGCTCAATCTCCACTTTTATTGAGCATTAAATGGCTTCTCATTAAATAACAGTTTAATGACACATTTACACACGGATCACTTATGGATTAGACTACAGGGGTTCATTCTTCTAAATTATCTGTATTTTTTATAATGTGCACGGCATGTTTTTAATTGTAGTAAATATCACAAAATTGGCCGTTTCATATACTGAAATAAAATAAAAAGGCACAAGGGGCACCTGGGTGGCTCAGTGGATTAAAGCCTGTTCCTTCGACTCAGGTCGTGATCTCAGGGTCCTGTGATCAAGCCCCACATCGGGTTCTCTGCTCAGCAGGGAGCCTGCTTCCCCCTCTTTCTCTGCTTGCCTCTCTGCCTATTTGTGACCTCTCTGTCAAATAAATAAAATCTTTAAAAAAAAAATAAAGTAAAATAAAAGGGCACAAGCCAAAATTTCACACAGTCCTAGACAGCCTGACCTTTTCAGGTCCAATTTCACATCAAAATCCAGGAGGGTTTCACTAGCACTCCTGCCTCCTTACTCAGAAGGCCTGTTTTCCCTTGTGCTCCACATGCCATTTTCTTTCTCCAATTCCGCAAGTGAGACACTTAGAATTCTTCTGATACCACCCCTTCCTTCACCAAGCCCTGGCCATTCTACCCAACTCTTTCAAATTCTCTAGATTTCTAACACCAGTACTTGCACACTTCAGTAAAACCTAGTACCACCACTCTAGTATCACAGCTCCTGAGATACTGGCAGTATCCATTTACCTATTACACTCAGTTCATCACAGATCTCCTTCAATTTGTTTACTATGTAGCTAGAGACATTTCAAAATACAAATTACCTGCCCCCGTTTGTTAAAAATGTTCAACTTCCCATTGCTCTTGGGATTAAGACCAACCTCATTAAGGCCAACAAGGCCCTTCATGCTTCTGCTCCCTAGCTTCTTAAATACACACCCATATACTTCTTACAGCCTGTAAAGCGGATAGGAGGGAGATAGAAAAAATTCTAAGAACAGATGAGACTTCAGAAATTTCTAGGTTAAATATGTCAGAAAAATGGGACGTTCATCACTAGAGAGCCAGGTATGCATAATCACAGAGAAAATACATTGTTTTGGACTTAAGAACTTTGAATTTTCTAGGACTTGAGAGGTCCCATGGTAGAAAGGATTTTAAAAAGTGTTTGGAGCGCTTTGATGGCTCAGTGGGTTAAAGCGTCTGACTTTGGCTCAGGTCATGATTCTCAGGGTCCTGGAATTGAGGCCCGCATCCGGCGCTCTGCTCGACAGGGACCCTGCTTCCTACCCTCTCTCTCTGCCTGCCTCTCTGCCTACTTGTGATCTCTGTCAAATAAATAAATAAAATCTCTAAAAAAAAGGTTTGGGGGGGCACCCAGGTGGCTTCATTGGTTAAGCATCTCTTAATTTCAGCTCAGATCATAAGATTAGGGGTGGGACCAGGCTCTGAGCTCAGCAGGGAATCTGCTTCCTCCTCTCCCTGTCCTTCTCTCCATTACTGCTCTGTCCCAAATAAATAAATAAATAATGCTAAAAAGAAAAAAAGGGCAAAACAAAAAACGCATTTGGAACACAGGATAGACAACAAAAATGCAGTGGAGTCAAAAATTGTTAACAAGTTAACACTTGCAGAGGACCCACTACACTGTTTTAGGTGCATTATAGATTAAGTCATTGAGAATCCTCACAATCATCCACCTCACAAATGAGTAAACAGAAGCACCAAACACAATCACTGAAAGGTGGAGTTGCTGTTGAAACCCAGGCTGTCTCGAAAGTCCTCCTCTCTTGACCATTTTACTGTATGGAAGCTATTGAATGGACAATATTTTGAAGCTGAAGTTGTGCCTGAACTAAATGAAACCACCCAGAGAAACTTTACCAGGAAAGGGGCACCTGGGTGGCTCAGTTGGTTGAGCGACTGCCTTCGGCTAGGGTCATGGTCCTGGAAACCTGAGATCAAGACCCATTTCAGGCTCCCTGCTCGGCAGGAAGCCTGCTTCTCCCTCCCGCGCTCCCCCTGCTGTGTTCCTTCTCTAGCTGTGTTTCTGTCAAATAAATAAAATCTTTAAAAAAAAAAGAAAGTAAGTTTATCAGGAATGAGACTGAGGCAAGAAAGGATTGGGGGTGCGGGTAGTTTTAATGCCTGGAGTCGTGAGGTGGTAAGATCAAGTACAGAAAACAAAGAGCAGTTAAAAGCATACTAAGTCACAAAAGTGAAAGAAAGCATTTGAGGGGGACCTGGGTGGTTCAATTGTTAGGTGTCTGCCTTCGGCTCAGGTCATGATCCCAGGGTCCTGGGTTTGAGCCCCGCATCGGGCTCCCTGCACCGTGGGAAGCCTGCTTCTCCCTCTCTCACTCCACCTGCTTGGGTTCCTTCTCTCACTGTCAAATAAATAAAATCTTAGAAAGAAAGAAAAGAAAGAAAGAAAACATTTGAGTAGGCAGCCAGCTTTATCAAATGCATGGGAAAAAAATCTCAGAGATCAAGGACAAAGAGATCAATTAATTTGGCAATAGAAGCATAGTAATCCGTCTGTGAATGTTTAAGTCTGAATCTGCATTTATAACAGTTTGCCCAGTATCTGGTAATGCTAAAAACACTTTGCTATTCTGAAGCATGTTAAACAAAAAATGCACATACACAGATAAACAGATACGAAGATTTTAGTCTCTATTTGTCAAAAAAGATCCAGTAATTACAAAATCTTATGGAACACAGAATAAAAAGGGGAGAAAGGGGTCTTTATTCTTCTATAGCTAAACTATAAATTATGGGCAACTTATCCTAATTTAGAGGAAAAATATGAACATCTACCCACTAAATTTTCCTTCACTTGCCACAGACTATATCCTATCATAACTGAAATGGAGCATCTTGTGTGGCTGAAATTTTCAAATATTTTGTTTCAAATAAGTTTCCTGGACCAAATGATAATTTGGTGCTTCAAATTTGGTTGTTTTCAATACAATGTTGCATACACATTTTATCCCTTCTAAAAAAAATGTTTTTCCCTAGTCAAAAAGTTAGATCAAAGTTATTACATTGTAATTAAAGTTGAAAGTGAATTTACTATACATTTACAAAAATCTTAAGTAGTACTTCCTTGAGAGTACAGAAATGATTATTCTGGCTTCTCTCCAGTACAAACTTGTGAAGACTAATTCAAGGATTCTTCACAAACCGTTACGAATGCATCATCAGGAAAAAATCATTTATAACCATCCCTTTTGATAAAAGTCTCAAGTTCTAAAATTATACATTCATCAGAACCTCATTTTTCATTTGAAATACATACCTGCAAATGTGACTACATAATTATTTTCCTTCAATATTCTTTAAGAGCTTGACATATTTGTTCTAATTTCTGAATTGCGTCATGCCTATCGCTTCAGATAACCTCAGTTTTCCCATCCCTCTTTAACTTTCCTTCTGAGACAGGAGGTAGCAATCCTTCGGACAACTCAAGTGTTGGTTCTTCTTTAAATATTCGGTTAGTCTAAGTCGTGTGATTTCAACCATTCTCACCTTCCTTAAACTTATTCCCTTATGCTATTCTTTAGCTCGTATACCAGTTAGCTAAGTGAACTGGGATATATCTCTAATATGTTCAAGTCGTACTTAAATGTTTTTACTTTTTTAGACATCAAACTTCACAAACAAGCAGCAGTTGGTTTTAGAACAACTCCTTATTCCTTATTACTTAGGTTGTATGAAATGCAATTGGGAGAAAATACTTTGGAACACAAACCTACAGATTAAATTAGGGACATAGATAAATGCTGCAGACATCAGTAGTTTATTGTTTGTTTAGTCCAAACACATTCAAAATGGAAACTCAAAGAATACTTTCCACCTGAAACAATTAAACTAGATTCTACTAGCATATAATGCTTAACACATTACAGCAATAAAGATGGTAATCCATTGTCTTCTATACCTACTAAAGCCAAGATGGTAAAGCCAATTTGGTTGCAATAGTGTCATAAGGATAGAATATTACCATCAAAAAAAAAAAAAAAAAAATCAGCAAATAACAGTAATGGTCAATGAATATTTTTACTCTGGTTCACTGAAAAGGGGACAAAATGTTAAAAGTCCACAGTACTGCAGGTGAACAATCACCATGTAAACTTCTCCATGTAATGTTTTAATGTTTTATTCATGGTATGTAAAGACTGAAGCTGAATGGCTCTTTACTCTAATTTTCTATTACACTTAACATTTGTCATTACTTTTGGTGCCAGAACACAGTTCTTATGGGTGGCAGGGCAATATCCTAGATTGGAAATCATATATATATTTAAAATGGGAAGGAAAGAAACAAAAGAATAGAGGAAATATACGCTACAAAACAAAACACTGACAATAAACCACTTATTTAAAAGTAGTTTAAATAAAGGCTTCAGAACTCAAAAGTAATTTTCAGCTAAGAACTTCAAGTACTATACATCAGAAAGTGTAAAAGTGTTCAAAAACAGGAAAAAAAATCTTTAAGCCCCCCCAAAATGGAAACTATGAGAAATCCGTGTCCCCAAAATATATGCAATAGTGCAAGACTTTTCCCCAAACATGGAAGACCTCATTCAAGGGGGAAAAAGGACAGATTTAATTTCACTTATATTGCCCAGTATATGAAAAAACAAAATATGTGCATCATTTGCTAGTTTACTAAATAGCAAACAGTTTCATAACTCAGATCCAGTTTGCTACTATGTCAAGTGCATTTTTTGTTTGTTTTTACTAAGAATGGAGAAGTCTTCCATGCTAACAAGCAGCTTTAAGTGGTCACAATTACCTCACTCCTAGCCTGAAACATCAGAAACTGTTATGTACCAAATGCTCCAAGCATAAAATTGGATATCCTTTGCCATATCTGCGGTTTACTGGAACTTGCTATAAAGACAGACAATAATCCAGCAGCTACAAACTTTGCTCACAGAATTGTTTAGAGATTTATGTAAAAATAAAAGATGTCGTCCCAGACTTAAATTCAGAGCCACTCGGGTGCTGACATCAGTTCAAGAATTGTGCAAAATGAATGACAGTTCCCTGCCCCCCCAAATAGAAAATGCAAACACTTAGGAGCTGCTGTTCTTTTCTCTGAAAATTGCAGTATCCTCACTTCAGGTTTACTTGCCGTTTATGGAATCTGACTGCTTTTAAAAGGTCATAAAAAAAGTATATCAAGGTGAGGACTTTTCCAAGCACCTCTCAAGTGATACACTTCAACGAATCACAATGTATCACATTCAGGCTAACAGAAAAGCCAACAAGAGACTTACTCAAATAACTAACTTCCTTCTTCCCTCTCCCTCCGAAACACACAAGACTCCCTCCCACAGAGAACACAAAGTTGTTAACTGAAGAACAAAGAAAATAATATGCTAGTCAATTTTACTGATTTTAAAGATACTGCAATTTTTACACACTTCAATGATTTTTCAACATGTTGCAGCTGTTTGGCTTTGCAGCACAGCAATTCATACACTATACTGTACAAAATTACCAGCAAGACTGGAATGATGTATTAATAGAAGGCACCATCATGCTTATTACATTACCAGAGAACAAAAATACAGTAAAGACAATTTTCACTGTACACAGCTTAAAGAAAGGAAAAAGGGAGGAGTGTGTTGAGCAGCCAGCCATCCCTGTACTGAAGAGGGGCAGGTAGAAAAATCTTAGATATGGAGCTACTAAATCTGGTCTAATATTCAAGACCATAGCATTTGAAGTTCTGATTTTTGTTATTTAGTTCATAACTAAATGATTCCCTTCTGGAATATACTTGTAGTCTTGTTAAGGTTTATGTATACACACGCTGGTCACAGCAAGCAGATAAAATGCCCTCATCATTTCACAAACTATTCTCTACTGGAAAAAAAGATGAAAGATTTTTTCCCCCCTGTTGCCTCCTGTTGCAAATGTCAATGTTAATGAGTTCAGAGTACCCATTAGTACATTCTGATGAGTGCATAACAAGTTTCTGTTGGATTGTATTATGGGGGGGAGCCAAGAAAAAAAAGGCAAGATTCTCCAATTGCACAAATTGCACTATTTGTGTTTCCAACATTAATAGGCAGAAACAGTAACACTTAAACAAAATGTGCAGCAGAGGACTTTTTTTTTTTTTTTTTGACTCAAAGGACCTGAATTCAGTTGGGCATGTCCTTTAAAGTTCATTTTGTTGTAGACAGTTTAAGATATGGTCATTTCTCAGTCCTTAATTCTCCAAGTCTAGATTTATAAATTAACAATGTGAATCCTGTTGTGGAATTGGGGAAATAATGTCCACCTCAATTTAACTGATAACCAAAAGATGCTTTTCACATCAAAGAAATGATCAAAAAGGCTGTGTCACATTCCAAAGCCAAAAAAAATTAACAAGAATGCAAACACGATGAATAATGTACCACTGCCAAGACTTTGCCAACAGTGGAGCTTCAGCGACGCTGTCCTGTGAAGCGGCCTTCCATTTGCCCGGTTCCTCTTCCAGAGCCAAGTTTCTGTGCCATGCCACCTCTTGGAGGAGGTCCTCTTCCATCTCGGTCACGCATCATTCCACCACCCACTATGCCACGTGGACCACCAGGACCTCGATCATTGCGCCTAATATCCCTGCGATCATCACCACCACCTCTGGTTTCTCGCTCTCTCGCAGCTCGTGTTTTTTTCTCTTCCACATTTAAACGTACTTCCCCTCGAAACATAATTGGCTTTAAAAAGAGAGAAAAAGATTTACAAGGGCAGGTTAGAGAGCAACTGTCAAGTATTCCCTTACTTAGTAAGAAAATCCTGACAAAAAATCTTCCAGGAAATTTTTAATATGCAATCTATTCCAACCTTCTTCACCAGAGCAAATAGTGCAATTTAAAATAATCCATACCTCAAATTGGACTGTTGTAAGTAACTGGGTGGTAAAAAATAATAATAATAATAAAAAAATATCCACACATCAAACTTTAAAATCTTTTATGGCTTTAAAAACATCAAATGAGAGGCGTCTGAGTGGCTCAGTTGGTTAAGTGACTGCCTTCGGCTCAGGTCATGATCCTAGAGACCCAGGATCAATCCCCCCATCGGGCTCCCTGCTCGGTGGGAAGCCTGCTTTTCCCTCTCTCACTCCCTCCCTCTGCTTGTGTTCCCTCCCTAGCTGTGTTACTCTCTGTCAAATAAAAAAATAAAATCTTTAAAAAATAAAATACATCAAATGAGCATTACATACAATAGGAATGATAAACTCTTGAACTATGTATGCCCTTTCAATCACTTACTTTTGCAATTAAGATTCTCTGAACTGGTTCAGAGTCATCAAAAACCACAAAACCAAAGTTTGGAAGCTTTCCTCCAACACCCTTGGTATTGATGCGAAGTTCCACAACGTTTCCAAAACCTGTGAAAATATGTATTATTGCACCAAGGGTTAATATTTTAAAGAATACTTTGTAGTTGTAATTGTTGAGGAGAAATAACCTTAATCTACTTGAACCATTTCAAATAGAAGTTATAAGCTGCTTCATCCAGTGACAACGAAAGTACATTCACTCATCCAAGTCATTCACATAAAGACTCAGTTGGTTAAGCGACTGCCTTTGGTTCAGGTCATGATCCTGGAGTCCCGGGATCGAGCCCTGCATCGGGCTTCCTGCTCGGCAGGAAGCCTGCTTCTCCTCTCACTCCCCCTGCTTGTGTTCCCTCTCTAGCTGTGTTTCTTTCTGTCAAATAAATTTAAAAAAAAAAAAAAAAAAAAAAGACTCCAACAACTAACTAGCCTGGCTGCTTATTTTGTTACCCTTCTGAATTAGTCCTCTCAAAAGGAAAGTTAGCTGCATGGTTTTACAAAAACAATGATATTTTCTGTTTCTGATTTATATTTGCCGAAGAGTCTAAGAATCTCATCCGCAATTTTAAGGCTGAATCAGCTTTCCTCTAACCTCTACAACTAGCCCAGTCAACGCTAAGTGCGCTCATGCAGAAATATCCAATAGAAACTTCTACTCCCTTCCGATCAATTAAAGTGACTGAGACGTACAGTTTATAGAGAGACCTTTTTAAGTTCTAATTACATTATGAAAAAAGCTCTACTCCCCTGCTTAATTTTCCAATAAAGCAAAATACAATACTCACTCATGAAGAACTCTTTCAGTTCATTTTCATCAATATCATGTGGCAAGTTACCAACAAAAAGTTGATGACTGTCTGGATAGCGAATTATTCTACGGTTGTCAGATTCATTCTGTTCAATATCTCCTCTGCCTGAGAAAAGGAATAGGACAGATATTAAAGTTTATAATCTCATATAATAACTCAAAGCAGTGAATGTACAATAGATATTCCTGTTTTAGTTTAATAAGATAGTGAGCTCCTTGAACAGAGGTGGAGTGCCTATTATTAGTAGGTTAGTTAGAAAACAACATGACACTAAGTGTAAAGTGAGGGTATCGACTAGATTGCTAAAGTACCTTCTTCTAGATCTACTGGTCTGATTATATGAAAGTCCAACATTAGTACAAATGTTCCTCCTTAACCAAAATCTTGCCATCACCCAGGAACCAAACAAATTTCAGACAGTGAGATATATCTGTTCTAAATATTTGTTTAGTATTTTGAAGTCTGCAAATTAATCCTTGGTTGTATGAAATTAGAGCCAAATTGGTAAATGTAATAGTAATAATTCATTTAGATAGCCTGTATACATATTAATGTACTCAAATTTATATAAAAAATTTTATTTGATCCTCCCAATAACACAAAGAACACAGTGAGGCATATGAGAAAGGCATCACACAAGAAGTTTGTGTAATAATTAAATGGCATAAGAGAAGCTCATATTTTAAGGGTCTCACCCAAGACCCTAAATTCAAGCAGTAGCAAAACTAGGACAAAACCCAGTTCCCATGACTTCTGGTTTAGTAACACATCGCTTTATTTTACTTTTGTGGTAAATATTACATATGCTACTAGCAGATACTATCTCCCACCTCCTCCCAAAGGCAATCTAAACATATTTATAGAATTCAAATAGAGGCGCTACACATATTAGCTAACAATGGAAACAAGTCAAAAATCATGGCAACTTACTTAATACCTAAGACAATCAAAATAAGAAGAATCAGGGTGTGCTTATTGTTTATCTGTGAAGAGATAAGAGTGCTAAGTAAGAGAGTAGGTTATTGGCAGCTCGGTTTTGAATTCTTAAAACCAGTGACAATAACCAAATAAAATCTGTCTCAAAATTTTTACACCTTCAAAATACATGTCTCCATCGCATGTCAACTAATCCTCCCCTACAAGTCAGTTGTTCTGCCCCAGACTGTACTTTAGCAAGTTACTTAAACTCTTAAGAAATTCTGTACTGAAAGGAACTGTATATAAAACACATTACAGCATTTTAAGTTCAGTCTTTTTCAACTTTCCAAGTACTAAGTGTGAAAGGCCACAGAGGCGGCTGACTCACCTGGTCTTGGTCCTCTAGGAGGGAAACCAGGTCGTTCTCTAGGTCGTTGTTCACGCACACGAGGTGGCTGAGACTGAACTTCTGGTTTAGCTTCAACTCTTGGCTAAAATATAAGGGGAAAAAAACATTATAAAGAAATTCATTCCATGGGAGACAAAACTACTAAAGCAACTACCAGCAAGTCACCAGCACATATAATGGTAATTTTAAGTTTAGAATATTTTTAACATAGTGTCCTATGTATGTGAAGAATAAATTTTTATAAAAGATTTTCTGTACCAATCTAGGACTGTAGAGTAGGTTTGTTCTCCCATTCAAGGATATATAACTCAAAATAAGCTGCTTTTTACGACCACATTTTCCCAATAAATTTATATCCACGTTGGAGACAGCATTAAAGGTACTGCTACAAAAATCACAAAAATGCAAGATGAGCCACTCCATGTAAATGCATATGCAAAACAGCCATCTTTATTTTAGACAAAATTATGACACATACTTTAATTATCATCTAGCTGCCCTTCAAATTTAAGTGCTTATTAGCCAGTATCTTTAAACCCCACCCCATAACCTTAAAACAATGGATAGTTCAAAATACACAATTTAGCTTACTCTAGCAACTAAGAAAATCCTACCTTTAAGTTAAAATTATACAAACAAGACAGAAACATGTAAACACCTCAGAACCAAGGAGTCCTTTAGCTTCCTATTGTTCTTCCTTATGGGAAAGGTAGAAAATTATTAAGGACTGACCCACCCCAGCAATTTTCTTTAACTGCACCTTGGGGCAGGGGCAGGCAGGGAGTAATAGGACATTTTAAGATGACTTCCAAAACTTTCTGCTAACTGCTGAATTACACACATATAATTAACTATTTTAAAGACAAAATAACATCTGTATCTGCTATTACCTTTTTCTTAATACAGTGGCATTTTCAGTATTCCCATACTCTTCGGCCATCTATTGCCCAAATATTTATGGCCAAAGAAAGAGACAAAATACATCTTCAAAGAATGCTGAAAACACTCAGCAGGATATGAAGAAAATGTCCTCCAAATCAGAAACTAGTGATTTCAGCTGTCTTTATGTCTGACCACCTCTGAGGACCTCAGTCCAGCCAGTGTCCCAAACTCTTTCATCATTTATATAACTGGAATATCATTAACTTTCAAAGACAAATTTTGATATAAAGAGTTATGTTTCTTTCAAAAATGAAAATTTACTGTAAAGGATTTCATCCACTGTAATCAACAGGCGTATTAATTCCTATCCTAGGAGTTTTTAACAGATGTCTCCAAGTTGTTTTTCCATGAAAATTTCCCATTTCCCTCAAAGATCAAGTTTCTTCCCATGTTCTAGAACTCTGCTAGGTAAAAATAATTTTTGTCATTCTCTCCAGTTTTCTCAATTATTTTTATGTAATTATTCCTCTAAGGACTGTATCTTAGCATACTTCGTTTCAACAACACCCAAAAACCATGCATAGTGATGTTAGTCATAGATGTTCAATAACTCTTGGTTTATTTTAAATTACATTTTTAGTTCCTTAACATGTAGGAAAATGTTCTATGCCTGACAAGAGATCCTATGTTATAACCTGAGACCACTGCTATCTGCATTTGGAGTTTAACACTATATGGTAATTTGACCCAAAATGTGATGCCTAAAAATAGGCAGTTATTTACAAATTTCACTAAGGCCTAAAAGCACCAACTTACTTCAGGATGAACATAAAACAGAATTAAAGAATAGATGTACCCTAACAAAGTTTGATGAAGCTAGTGTGCTTAGGAAATTAATAAAAATAACAAATGTACCTTTTAACCTAAAAACTGCAGAAAAACCTTAGACTCATTCAATCCAGACAATATCAAAGAACTTAAGAGGTGTCCTCACTGACCTAAATTTTTTTCAAAACTGATTACCAAAACAAAAATACTTGCATGTAGCAAAACAGAAAAGTTCGTTATCCTTTAAGGATTTAAAATTAAAAACAAACTTAAATAATTTCCAAAGTCTTTCAAATAATACATACAGTAATTGAGCAACATTCCAGAAGATATTTGATGATGCCAATGCAAAAGAAAAAACAAGACCACAGGTCTAACAATACTCCTTTCAATAACTGATTAATATATGTCAACTAAGCCAACTGCGTATTTATAGTTGTTCAGGCTCAATTTCATGATTACAACTATTTACTCCAACAAGATATAATGGCTAATATACCACATACTACACTTTAGAGCCTTACAAACTAATTCCATGCACCTGAAAGTGTGCTCAGATGACGAATTCCACAAAAGAAGGTCAAACAGAATATGAAAAAATACAACCATCAAAGCAATGACAGCAGATAAAACCACAGTAAGTTCTTCAATTGAACACAAGCTAGTTAGATTAACTAGTCAATTCCAGACAAAATCTTTTCACCAAGAAATTACCTTACCTACTTCTATGTTAATTCCTACCAATAAATTAAATTCTTTTACTATGCTAAAAGTTTTAAGGAAATGGATATACTACACACCGAAGTAATAAAACTGAAGGGCTCTTAATCAAGTGGAAAAAATCATGAATCCATTCTAAATGTAGCCTAAAAAGACCAGAAAGGCTTTTTGTTTGGGTTTTTTTTTTTTTTTTAAGTTTTATTTATTTAAGTGATCTTTACACCCACCAATGTGGGGCTGGAACTCAGAACCCCAAGAACAAGAGTTGGATGCTCTACCAACTGAGTCAGCCAGGCACCCCAGAAAGTTAAGGTTTAAACTGTACATGTTTGAGTATGTCTTAATAAGGGTATGGGTTGGAAAATACAATCTAGTCTCCTACAATTAAAAAAATAACTTCAAAACCAAATTTTTCCCCACCCAAAGGATTGGATCTAATGTAATTTAGACATGCCTTAAATATAGTACTCTTCTTTGATGTAAATGGAGATACATTCCCCTCCAAAGGGCTAAAGAAACCGATAGGTTAACATGAGCCACAATGGGACTTCGGGGGTTTAACTGCATGAATTCAAAGCCCAGCCCTATGCTACTTACACAGCTATCTGATCTTAGGCTGAGGTACTCCAGGCCTCAATTTACTCATCTATGAAACAGGAATAGTAACAGTAACCACCCTCACAGGGTGACTGAGGTTAGATGAGAATGAATATAAAGTACTTTGCACAATGCCTGGCACATACTAAAGGCATAATAAGCATCAGTTATTTTAACTAGCAGTTAAGTTTAAAATAAATGTACCCAACACTCAGAAGATGAAGTAACAATCCAAAGGATTCCAAATGCAAATCTGATAAGAAATCAAGCATTACAAAAGAAAATTCATAAGTAACTCATCAGGTCTTCAAAAGGGTTGAAAAGCACAAACAATACTTGACAAATTAACTTTCTTCACTAAGACAGAATTCTGGTTTGTGATCTGACAGTATTCAACATTTCCTGAATGTTAAAAACAGGTATTGAGGCCATGTATTCTGCTATTATGTAGCTGACTATGTGTACCAACACCATACTGTCTAATGATTACTAGTTTTTTGAAACCTCAAAGTTTCAGTATTTAGAGCATATAAGAGGCGTATACAAATAACTGTATATGCATTAACCATTGTAAATATAAATTTTCCAGTGGAATAAACTTTGACTCAAAATGTAAAAAAACAAATTGAATACCTTTTAACTGAACTATTAATTTAATTATAGTTTAGTTAATTCTAAACTATATCTAATAAACACATCAGGTAGCCAGTGTCTTATTTTCAATGTTTTTGAAAGCTCTGAAATGGGTAAGATGACAAACAGATGGAAAGCAGAATACTGGAATGATCAGTTAAGTGAACACTACAGTCATAAGTTGGTACAGGCTTCAATTAAACAGAGTGAACCACTTACAGACTGAGAGCTTAGGCAGTGTATTTTTTAAAGTTTTCTGTTTTGTTTTTTTTTAAAACAGTGATTTTTATAATGCCATATTACTTTGTGCCTTTCCCTAAAATATTTCTGCTAAATAAATTTTAAACTTTAAAAGGAACATTTTTTTGTTATTTTAAGAAGCCTTTTAAATGACTATCTATCAATCAAACCAACTTAATGTGTATTTCACACCCAAACCCCAAATACCACCTATGCAGATGATAGAGATTTGGCATTTAAAGTGGGTGCACGGACATTTAATACAATTTTTTTTGTATATTTAATCCATAATTTCTGATTGACTCATTTAAAGAAGTATAAAAAAGATAAGCAATTGGCAATGTAACAAGGATACAATCCAATGTGTTCACAGATTGGTTACCTGTGAGACTGGTGCTTTAACATGGGGTGGAATTCCAGAGGAAGAAACAGTACCACTAGGAGGCAGGTTTTTACTGGTCACTGAAGCCCAGGAGAAAGCCTGCAGGAAATGCAACAAACCTAGACTACTAATCATGGAAAACCACCAACATTCCTATAGGGAAACTTCCAAATATATATTTTCTTTTCATTTCTAAACTATTGTTCTATATTGGAGGACTCCTCAAAAGAAAGGCACACACACACATGCCAGTCTATGTGCCAGCTTTCAAAATCTCATTACGCAAGATTATTCGTTTTGTCTGAACTACTAAATAAATCCACAAGCAACTTCCTATTCGCTCTAAGGAGATGAGCAATGGCAAACAAAACCACTAACTACACATGCTAGAAAAATAAGAACCTAATAGAACCAATTTCTTTCCCCTTTTGAGGGAAGATAAGGTGTGTGATGGTGTTGAGGGGAAGGATAGGAAAGAAGAGAGTACTCACTGGAAACTTTAACAGACATTCACAAATTGAAAGGAATCTCTTTTCACTACCCATATACTTTAACCTTCTATTTTACAGAAAGATAAAAGATGTTTTAGGTAGGCTTAAATGATACACTATGGGTGTCACTTTTCTTTCCAAGATAGTTTAATTGGTGTAGTAAGGAAATGCTCCCATTTTAACCAGAAATAACAGTATCTCTTCTTTTAATAGGCCAACTTGTTTAAGTTGGGAATTTCATGACTCCAGTTGCATCCGTGCATAGAGGACTTATACAGAATGGAAGAGCAACTCTCAGCTTTATACATGGACTCAACTAATTTCATGTAAGAAATTAAACACTGCATACAGACCAGGATTAATCCGAAATTTCACTCTTAGGGGGTCTTTGGCGGGGAGGAGGGGGAACGTGAATACAAAGAAATTTCCTCAGGATTGCAAAAACCCCACAGCTTTTATATACATAAAAAAAGCATAGTTTACTATATTAAACCATTTAACATAAATAGAGCAAAGGTCATACTTCATCAGTGGCATCAAATGTGACAAATATGCTGCTACAGGCCTAAAGAGTTCCTCTGATCTAACCTTTGGTGGTTCCTGTGGCAGAGAAACAGGTTCAGCAGGAGGAGGAGAAGTAGACTTCTCCTCTAACTCTTCTAAGTTCTTCTCCTCCACTTGTGGCTTGAGTTCTTCAGTCTTTGTTTCAGATTCTGGCTCAGGTTCAGGTTCATGAGAGGATTCTTCCAAAGGCTCCTCTATGCCATTACTATAATAAAATATTTTGTTCATTTTTCAGTATGACTGAAATGATCAATTCTAATAAAACAAAATGTAATATTTCTCTAATGGGCATAACTAGTAATAAACTGTTTTGAAGCAAAAGTCCAATAAGAACTAGAAGGCAGAAGGAATTAATAGTCTTAAGCAGCATTTCTTTAACCCCACCATTTTTAAATGGAACACCACACATAACTAAAAATAAACACCATATTTATAAAAATAAAATGCTCTCGGTATTGTCCCAACTATTCTGCATTGTCAGTAAGTAAACACTGTCTTGGTCAAAACCATGTTCAATTTTTTTATGTAAATAAAACGGTTTCCAAATTGCTTGCAGGCGCGCACACACACGCACACACACACACAGTTCAAATACAGGTACCTTTATCAAAAATTGACTTCTAACAGTAATCCTAGAACAAAAATCACCTATAAACTACATTATAGTTTAGACCAAATTTGGCCTAGCAAACACTATTCTTACGCCACAGGGTGAGCTTCATAGTAACCACTATCAGCATTTTCTTGCACAGGTTCTGGAGATGGTTGCCTTTCTTCTTGTTCCTCTTCTACCTCATCTTCTGATTCTGACAATACAGAACACACATTTCTTTTTTAAGAGATTCAACAATTTCATATGCACATTTTTAATGTTTAAGGAAGTGATAGGACAGTTTTAAAAACTGACCTTTTTCTTACTGAAGCATTCAAATGCAGTATTCCCTGTTCTTTTAACAATTGAAAAGCAAGCAAAATGAAGTTTGGTATTCACTCTTAAATTTAGATTTTATTTATTTGTGAGAGAGGGAGAGAGAGAGAGAGAGAGAGAGTGAGGAAAAGCAAGGGGAGTGGCAGGCAGAGGCAGGCTCCCCACTGAGCAACAAGCCCAATGCAGGACTCATCCCAGGATCCCAGAATCATGACTGGAGCCAAAGGCAGACACTTAACTGACTAGGGTACCCAGGCATCCCTTTATTTATTTTTTTAAGTAGGCTCTATGCCCAGTGTGCAGCCCAACGCAGGGCTCAAACTCATGACCCTGCAATCAAGACCTAACTCAAGATCAAGAGTCAGACATTTAACTAACTGAGCCATGCAGGTGCCCCTATTTTTAAAAATGATCTATTAGTAAGAAAAGGAAAGGACAAGAAATAAATGATATTAAGCTGTAACTCAGTTTCCTATGCCACATCTACTCCATTGAATGATAATGTGAAAAGAAAACAAACATATAAGTGAAAGATCAGTAATAATGATATAAACAAAAAAATGGCAGCCAACGAAGATATATTAAATAGAAAAGTGCAAGCTTTGAACCAGCATAATTCCATCTTTACAAAAATTAAGTATTGCTAAGGATGGGATCCAACCAAATTCTGTAATAGGCCCCAAACTCTTGATTATATATAGAGAATGAGACTGAAATTTGTTTTACCTCCTATGTCTGATTTTTATATAATGTCATACAATGAACATCTATTTCTTTTTAACAAAAAGGAGAAAGGAGGGTTTGACTCAGTTACAACAGAGGCAGTTTTCTTTAAGTTTCATACTTTTCATGTTCTTAAAGAGTACAGATAGAAGCCGCCTATTTTTTTTTTTTTAAGATTTTATTTATTTATATGACAGAGAAACAAGAGAGGGAACACAAACAGGGGGAGTGAGAGAGGGAGAAACAGGCTTCCTGCCAAGCAGGGAGCCTTCTATGTGGGGCTTGATCCTGGGACTCTAGGATCATGATGTGAGCCAAAGGCAGAGGCCCAACAACTGAGCCTCCCAGGCGCCGCTAGAAGCCTTCTATCTTAACCTCACCTTCATCAAGTTCTGGTTCAGAATCACCAAATACTTCGTCTTCATAACGAAACATATCATTGTGAACATAAAACTTATTTGGAACAGATCCCTACGGAAAACAAAATCCAAATATTCCATTAAATACTCATAAATGTGGCACTGCATAAAAAGAACAAATTATATGGCAGATGCAATATCTATTTTAACACTATAGAAATATTATGTAGACTCAGTATAATCTTCTAAAATTAAACGTGCTATATTAATATAAAGCATACTATAGAAGAGCATTCAAATATTGGAACTCAAGAAATGGGTACCCAACAGAAGAGAACCAAAACTAACAAATGAAACTTTGCCATTTTAACATATAACTTGCTAAATAAGATATTTTTATATTATTTCTGTAATCTTAGTAAATCTATTGATACATCTGTATCAATAAACTTCTAAATATGCAAAGTGAAAAAAATAAAAAAGGCAAAGTGTGTACACAGACAAGGCTCAAGTTACAGCTGACCCTTGAATACAAGTTTGAACTGCAAGAGTCCACTTACACATGATTTTTCCTGATACAGTGCTGTAAATGTATTTTCTCTTATGTAATAGCATTTTCCTTTCTCTAGCTTACTTTACCGTAAGAATATAGAATTATAGAATACTTATAAGCTACAAAATATGTGTTGATCAACTATACTATCAGTATGACTCTGGTCAACAATAGGGTATTTATTTGTAAATTTTTGTGAAGTCAGAAGCTGTATGGATTTTCAACTGCATGGCAGGTCGGTGCTCCAAATCCCTGTGTTGCTCAAGAGTCAAATATTTATCAGCGGGTTCAATACTAATTTCTCAAGTTCAGCTACATGCATATCTAAACCTGTAAGAAGAAACTATAGACACTTCAAGCAACTAATAACAACCAAATAAAATCATACAAATGAAAAGTAAGTGAAATGAAAACTTACTTCAGGAGCCAGAACAAAGGTTTGCATAAACTTCCTCTCTGGCTGTCCACTATTAGATAGCAAACCCATGACCTGGACAACTACTCCATCACTCAAGGTTGCATGAGCATCCACATGACGAATTTTAGTATGACATTCACTGAAGTTCAAAGATAATACTTTGTGGTGTATATCCTTTAATATAAGAAAGGAGGGAGGAAATACAAACTGTTGTGATACTTCATTACTTAATATTATCAGAGCTTCACTGATCTACTCACTCTAGAATATACTAACTACATAATCTTTCTGTCTCATGTGAATCTTTTCCACCATGATATGCATTACTGCCAGGCTGATGTTCCTAAATCATCATTTACAATATGTCACAGCTCCATACAAGAGATCACTATGGCTACTGCATATTAAGCAATAATATGGGCTTTATATAGCTCTCTCCCACTATTCTGTATTAAATTTTTTGGTTTTTTAAAGATTTTATTTATTTGAGAAACAGAGAGCAGGACAGCACAAGCAGGCCCCCTGCTGAGCAGGGAGTCCGATGTGGGGCTCCATCTCAGGACCCTGGGATCATGACCTGAGCTGAAGGCAATTGCTTAACTGAGCCATCCAGCTGCTCCTGCAATAAGTTGTTTGTTTGTTTGATCTGACAGAGAGAGAGATAACAAATGGGCAGAGAGGCAGGCAGAGAGAGAAGGGGAGGCAGACTTCCCACAGAGCAGAGAGCCCGATGTGGGGCATGATCCCAGGGCACTGAGATCATGACCTGAGCCGAAGGCAGAGGCTTAACACACTGAACCACGCAGGGGCCCCTCTCCTGCATGAAGTTTTTAATCATTCATACACACTGTGCTGACTACTCCTTGACCTCACAAGTGATTTTACTTTACTGGATTTGCTGGTACCATTTCTTCTACCCTTAATCTCCTCCTGTACAGTTAGGTCAAATTCTGTAACTCAGCATCTAGGTAAAGTCCCATATCCTCTATATAATTTCATAAAGCATATATACTTCTGTGCACTCCTCAATAGAAGGTTTAGCCCATATTTATATATACTGTTCTCAACCATTTCATGAATAAGTGCATCAAGGATAAATAATTTCCTATCTTTTCCTTTGGATCCAACTCAATGTAACACCTTGTCTCAAACAAAATGGATATTTATAAGAACTGAAACCTCATTTAACAACTATTGTAACAAATTCTAGTTACAAGTATTGAGCACATTCAGGAAGAAATCCATAGGCACAAAAAGGCTATTTTCAACTATCTTAACACACAAAAAAGGGAAGGGATCTAAAATGTGTATGAAATTGATACTTACATTTTGGCCATAAACAGCCTCCTGGGGCTTTCCACTAGCATCTACTCCACCATGAACATAGGAAGAATTCCTGCCATAAAACCTATAAAGCCAGTGGTAATTGATTAACATTCAATTCTTGAGAGAAGCCTAAAAGGTAGTAGAGTTTTGGTATAAAACAGACCTAGCTTCCATGTCTGGCTTTGTCATTCTATAGTGGTATAATCCTGATAGTTACTTATGGTTCTTAGGTGCACTTTCCTCCATTATCAAACACAATAATAACTACTCCATAGGGTTGTTGTAAGGATTAAATATGTAATGACAGAATTCTGGCCTGGCACACGGGAGTATGTACAGTCACTTGCAATTCTCATCTAATTCCTATCACATCTATTTTTTGAAGTGGAAGAATGAGATATTCAAAATACATTCTAAATGCTAATGCTGTAGTAACTGACACAGTTTTTCCCTTTAGATATAAAACTGTTATCTAGATTTGTTTGGGAATCAGATGCTGTTTAACATTCTACTCAAAGTTCCAAATGATTACTAATTCCAAAAGCTTAGATTAAAAGTTTAGTTAGATTTACAATAATTGAAATAACTCAGGAAAATCTACATTATTTCAATACCCAATATCTCATTAATATTTTATACTGCTCTTAAGTACATGATAAACTACTATTTCTCTGGCATTACCTAAGCAATTAGAATTAATATCTTTCTAAATTAAGGTTATCAAACATGCAAAATTAATTTTTTCATAGAGAACTCAGCTCCTATTGTTAATGAAACATGTAAGACTTCCTCTATGCCAAAAATGTTCTCAGTGTATTACATGTATCTCTTTACCACTCCTATAACAACCTCATGAAATAAGCACTATTATAAAAGCAAACTAAGGTTCAGAAAAAACTCTCCTAAGGCCACACACTAATCAAGTGGGGTAGTTAAGTCATGAACCCAGACAGTATAGCTCCACAGTCCATGTTTTTAACTACTACCTGTATTTTTAAGTTTACACTATTTTCTCACATGTACCACTGACAACCGTGTAAACTTCTACTATTTTTCTGGAGGACAGCTTGGCTGTTTAGTGTAGGAAAAGCCTCAAAATTATTATACCTTTGATTTAACAATTCTTCTAGGAACTTAAGAAAATAACCAGAAAGGTGCACAAAGATGCATGTGTAAGGATACTGATCACAGTTTGTTAGCAAGTGAAAAATTACAAACTGATTTTCATTAATAGGTAAATTGGTTACTAAGCTAAGTTTATGGGGTTTTTTTGAAATGATGGTGGAGAGCCTTATTAGCGTTTTTCTTAATACCTACATTATATGAAGACTAAATTTCAAGTAAGGAAAGGCTCTATTAATTCCATTCTTCCCCTCCCCACCCCAAACTCCTTTACATACATTGTCTACAAGAATATCTTTTATTTCTATAATTAGAAAAATGCGCCGGCATTCACTTTTGGATTTTTTTTTGAGGAGGGCTTTTGTTACAGAAAAAGGTCTTATGGAATAATACAAGACATACAGACTGCAAAATCTAGCTTTAGAATGCCCAGCATACTTATAAAGAGGACCTAGCCAAAGGAACGTAAGTCTTAACAGCTTTTCCCATATGAAGTGGCAATGATTTATCCCTTAATTCACATAGCTGGTATGTTCTACAACAAATACTTGCAAAACCTAATCCTTATAAAAGTCTCATCTTTCACCTGCTAAAATACACAGGGAGAACAAAAATCATAAACACTAATCACAATATAAATCGATTTCATTTCAACTGGAAGAAATAAGCTTACAGATGTCCAACTCCTGCCAAAACAGTAATAAACAAGGCTACTACAGCTCTTTTACCAAGGAATACTATTTTGCAGATCAATAGAAGAAATTTTCACAAGTATAATCACTTACATGATTCGTTTTCTAACACTGCTATAAGGAACTTTAAAAAAGTCCACTGAAGACTGATTTCAAACTGCAGACTAGAACCCATTAGCTGGTCAAGCCCAAGGTTTATTTCAATGAAATACAAAATAGTGAAGGATATAATTGTATATGTGTGTGTACATAGATGTGAATGTGTTATATAATGGGATATAACATGGAGTGTTTTTTTCATAGTGGGTATTTTTTTTGGGGGGGGGGGGTATCATTTTTTTTGTGGAGTCCCAAACGGGGCTTAAACTCACAAGCCTGAGATCAAGGCCTGAGCTGAGATCAAGAACCAGAGGCTTAATTGACTGAACTACCCAGGAACCCCTGTGGATCTCATTTTTTTAAAAACTTGAAAAAGTGGTTTTAGCCATTAGAAAAAATACTGATTATGGTTTGCAAAGAAACAATCAGAATATGAAACAAGAAAGACAAAATACATACGTAGTCCTACTCAAGAAAACAAAACTAAATAAAAATACTAAATGATGCATTTAAAATTTACCTGTGTAAATATTCTGGAGCTTTATTCAGCAAAGTATAATATTGCCTCACAAACTCCCGCCCTACCAGCAGCGGACTGGGCTTCTCCATAACCATTTCTTTGCTGCACAATGTCAAATGCTAAGGGAGCAAACACAAGAATGGTAACTATTAAAAAGTCATCTTTGTAAACTTCCAGGAAGTAAATTTTCTTAGCCACACAAACAGGAATAAAGAAAATTAATACATTTATTGAAAAGCAATTTATAACAACAAAATAATAAATTCCCAACAACTACTGGTAACTCCCAACATCTGAAGTTCCTCAATTCCCCCACCCCACACCCACACAGTTCTTTTTCTTATTCCCAAGAAAGTAGTGTGCTGCCTTACTGTATGAACACCACCAAGTCTTTTCCAGTCACAGTACCTCTTTCCTCTGGAATGATAATCTATGTCCCTGGATTCCAATGGTTTAATTTTTAAAAACTAAGCAGAAGGCACAAGTCAGGACCTGGATTAGACTTATTATGGGAAAGTGTCAACTTGTTTCTTCTTTTTATTCACTCTCCTTAAAATTATTTCACTGCTTCAAAATGATAATTACCATTAAAAATCAGCCATAACCTGAGTACTCAGAGAATATTATTTTTTTACACTTGGTATATGTCCAGTATTTCTATTAACTAAGTAATAAGCATCTAAATACAATGCCAGGTGCTCTTTAATAAAGGGGATAGCCTGGTGAACGAGTAGCCCTCAAGAAATTTATAATCTCGGGTCGCCTGGTTGGCTCAGGTCATGATCCTGGAGACCCGGGATCGAGTCCCACAGCGGGAATCCTGCTCGGCAGGAAGCCTGCTTCTCCATCTCTCAGTCCCTCTACTTGTGTTCCCTCTCTAGCTCAGTTTCTCTCTGTCAAATAAATAAATAAAATCTTAAAAAAAAAAAAAGAAAGAAAGAAATTTATAATCTGGTGGAATTTAAGAAACAAAACAAGCAAAAGGAAAATAGACAAATCAATAAACAGACCCTTAACTCCAGAGAACAAAGTGATGGTTACCAGAGCAGAGGTGGGTGGGGGGATGGATTAAATAGGTGATCAACACAGGATGATATGTGAAGTGCTGAATCCACATGCTATACACCTCAAACTAGTGTAATACTGTATGTTAATGGGAATTAAAATAGAATTTAAAAGTTTATAATCTTGTCATGGATTATAAACAAGCACACAGGAAACAACGGGTTAGGTGCTATGATAAAGTACTGCTAAGCCTGTTGGGAATCCACATTCTGGGGAGTCTGCTTGTCCCTCTCCTTCTGCCCCAACCACCCTGCTCCTGTTCACACATGCCCTCTCTCTCTCATATAAATAAATAACACCTGTATAAATAAATCATGGCAGAGCCTACAGGCAGACTGTAGCTCTATAAAATCCAAGTGACTCCCAATTTAACTTTTACATGATGCTCTATTAGGTTTTCTCTTCTTTAAACAGTATATAAAACCCACAAATCTGTTTAAATTTTTAAAGAAGACTGTTGTACATTCAAGAATAAACTTCGAAAAAGAAAAAAAGGAAAAAAACCCTTACAGTGGGACTCATCTTCTCTTTATTCCCTCTTACTCAGCCATTGCTACCTTAGCTGCGAGGTCATAGTAAATCCAGCCTAGAATCCTGCCAGTCTGCTCTTCAGAATTTGTTCTACTGTGAATCCTGTACCACCTACAATTAAACTAAGTTTTGTTTTTTTTTTTAAAGAAAAATTTTAATTCACAAAGCAGAATCAGATAGTGTCATTTCAGGTGCCATTAGTTGCCCCCCCGCCAAACCTAAAAACTTCCAATAAGGACTAACAAATCATAATGCACAAATGAATTCTCATTTGCTACATTTAAAGTAACAAAGCTAATCAACACAGTATTTTTATTTTGAATGAGGGTGAAGTGTAAAGAACAGTAGACTTATCAAGTAAAATTTTATAAGATAACTAAAATGTGAAAGTTAATACATACTTTAATACTGTAAGTGATTCTAAAATAATACTAAGACATACGAAGATACTAACTTATCCTCTAAATAAAATAGCTATGTACAAAACAGTTTTGTTCAATTGGCAAATAACAGAAATGCTACTAGGGACTGTTTATGGATTTGGGGATTCCCATGTTTTTCTTCTTTCTCTTCCATATTTCCACATTTTCTATAATGACAGCTTGTCATTTTTCCCAAATCTTCCATCACATTTGTAAAGGATAGATTTATCTTAATTTGTCATATACATATAATGAAAGTTAAAAAAAAATACAAAAACAAAAACAAAAAACCAGATAGTGAATACATGTATCGATATCAAAGAAACGTCAAAATACACTGAAGAGTTATTGTAAAAATTGCCCACCATCTATATATACAATCATGAAAGTACACTGGTCACATCACCAATACAGATCAGAGAGACAGGAAAGGCAAACAAACAGTGAAGGCAACTTTTATGAGATTATTATTGAATAAATTATTCAAAGGTGGTGACTTGAAAAGCGAACCTCAAATGGTAGATGAGGTAAGGCAATGCTAATCAGGTAAAAGCCTAAACAAAAAGCTATACAAAGGCTAGACAGAGTCCATCTTTAGGTGTAGGGATGCTTCTACAGGGAATAAAAGGAAAAAAAGTTACTCAGAGGATGGTCCTACAGTTTATACTTTAATATAACTTACAAAGGAGTTATTTCATTATTAACTCTGATTTAAAGTAAGTCAGAATTTAGTGGGCTAGGGGCGCCTGGGTGGCTCAGATGGTTAAGCGTCTGCCCTGGGCGCAGGTCATGATCTCTGGGCCCTGGGACCGAGCCCCCAGAGTTGGGGGTCCCAACTCAGCAGGTAATCTTCTTCTTCTCTCCCTCTGATCATGTTCTCTCTCTCTCTCTCAAATGAATAAATTTTTAAAAACGTTTTCTTTAAAAAGATTGTATTTTTTTATTTGATAGAGACACAGTGAGAGGGAACACAAGCAGGAGGAGTGGGAGAGGAACAGCAGGCTTCCCACCTAGCAGGGAGCCTGAGTGGGGCTCCATCCCCAGTGACCTGAGCCAAAGGCAGACACTTGATGACTTAGCCACTAGATTAAAAAAATCTTAAAAAAAAAAAAAAAAGACAAAGAATTTAGTGGGCTAAAATATAATTGGTGGAAATTAACCACATCACTAAAAAAATAAAGATATTAAAGATTTTATTTTTTATTCACTTGAGAGAGACGGAGCAAGAGAGAGAGCACAGAGGTGAAGAGTAGGAGCAGAAGACGGAGAGGCAGACTCTCTGATAAGCAGGGAGCCCAATGCAGGACTCAATCCCAGGACTCTGAGATCATGACCTGAGCCGTAGAAAGATGCTTCACCAACTGAGCCGTCCAGGTGTCCCAGAAAATAAAGTTACTGAAGACAAAAGGGAAAAAAGTAACCTCACTGACTTATCTGTAATTTAAAGACACACTAATTTATCTGTTCTACACAAACTGCCATCTTGCCCACCTTCCCATTTTCTCCCCTAGAGCACAAAAATTAACAGTGCAAGAGAAAGCATCAAAGAAGCATTACAATTAAATTATAAACGAGCAACCAACAGTTCAGGTAGCTGTAGGAAGTTAAGACTTGGAAAACTGAGTAATATAAAGTGTCCATTTGTACTACACACACAGCTAATGTATACAAGAATCTGGTCAAGAGGAAAAACAAAAGAGGCAAATTACACATTCAGAATAAATTTGATTACAAGAATTGTGTTGTTTTTTATTATTCACAGCAAAGTACCCAACTCGCAGGTAAGTGATTTCTAGGATTTGGGTCCTTCCATTTACTTTTTTAATTCCCTTTTTATTTTTTTAAGATTTTATATGAGAGAGAGAGAAAGAGCACGCAGGCGCGTGTGCGTATGAGACGGAGAAATAGAGGGAAAGCAGGCTCCCTGTTCGGCAGGGAGCCAGGTGTAGGCTCAATCCGGAACTATGCAATCGGGAGACTACGCAATCAGGACCCTGAGCCGAAGGCAGACACCTAACCGACTGAGCCACCCAAATACCCCTAAAATTTTTTTAACTTTAAAAAAAAACATTTTTTAAAAGATTTTTTTAAAAAATTTATTTTTGGGCGCCTGGGTGGCTCAGTGGGTTAAAGCCTCTGCCTTCAGCTCAGGTCATGATCTCAGGGTCCTGGGATAGGGGGCCCACATCCGGCTCTCTGCTCAGCAGGGAGCCTGCTTCCTCCTCTCTCTCTCTGCCTGCCTCTCTGCCTACTTGTGATCTCTCTGTCAAATAAATAAATAAAATCTTACAAAAAAATTTTATTTATTTGACCGAGAGAAACACAGCAAGAGAGGGAACACAAGCAGGGGGAGTGAGAGAGGGAGAAGCAGGCTTCCCGCCGAGCAGGGAGCCTGATGCGGGGCTTGATCCCCAGTCTCCGGGATCATGACCTGAGCCCAAGGCAGTCGCTTAACCAACTGAGCCACCCAGGTGCCCCAAATCTTTTTTTTTTTTAAAGGTTTTATTTATTTATTTGACACAGAGAGAGATCACAAGTAGGCAGAGAGGCAGGCAGAGAGAGAGAGGAAGAAGCAGGCTCCCTGCTGAGCAGAGAGCCCGATGCTATGCGGGACTGAGCCCAGGTCTCTGAGATCACAACCTGAGCTGGAGGCAGAGGCAACCCTCTGAGCCACCAGGCGCCCCTCAAATAAATAAAATCTTTAAAAAATAAAAGTTATCAACCAAAAGAATTTTTAGTTTCTTCCTTGAATAAAACTTCAGCTTTTATTTAAGTACTCAGGTTTTTTTGCTTATTTTCTGGTTAAAAGTAAGTTCTGTGAGTCATCACTATAATGGAGCTGCCAACAAAGCAAACAATCTCAGGCTACAACATACATGTAATGTCTAAAATGAGCTGACAGGGGGTGCCCGGGTGGCTCAGTATGTTAAGCAACTGTTAAGCCTTCAGCTCAGATTGTGATCCCAGGGTCCTGGGATTGAGGCCCACTTCGGGCTCCCTGCCACTCTGCCTACTTGTGCTCTCTATCTCTATCAAATAAATATCATCTTAAAAAAAATAAAAGGAACAAACCCTATTTTTCAAAAACTAATAAAATAAAATGAGCAGACAATTCTACTTTGTAAAAGTTAAATACTAGTTGAACAGTAAATAGAAATTACAGGAAGGTAGATTTAGGCTCGCTCAACATAATGTGAAAATAACCAGAACAGAGCTACTTCATAATTAGCCAGTCATTTTAGGTATTTATTCCAGAGACTAACTAAACCATTTAGCAGAAATATAGTTTAACAATCTATGTCTAACAACATTAGATTAGGTTGTTCCAACAATAGGATTCTCAAAGTCTATTAAATAAGAACTAAGGGTGCCTGGGTGGCTCAGTTGGTTGGGCGGCTGCCTTCCGCTCAGGTCATGATCCCGGAGACTCGGGATCAGTCCTGCATCAGGCTCCCTGCTCCAGGCTCCCTGCTCCAGGCTCCCTGCTCCAGGCTCCCTGCTCCAGGCTCCCTGCTCCAGGCTCCCTGCTCGGCAGGAAGCCTGCTTCTCCCCCTCTTACTCCCCCTGCTTGTGTTCCCTCTCTGGCTGTGTTTCTCTCTGTCAAATAAATGAAATCTTAAAAAAAAAAAAAAAAAAAAAAAAGAACTAAGACCTTTGATTCTTACTCCAATACTCATTCCATAACTTCCTATCTGTAATGACTGAAATCCTATGTATTTTTTGGGACCAGATACTGTACCCCTGAAAAATTGTCCTGATTCTTTTAAAAACCATAGCTGTTTTTCCTTTGAATTCTCAAAGTACTTTGCGTCTTCATCATAGCACTTTATTAATTATACTTTTCCCTAAATTACTAACTGAGCATTAGTCTTCCTCAACTCTGCTCTTAAATATAATCTGCGCTCTCCCTTTTTTTTTTTTTTTTAAGATTTTATTTATTATTTGACAGAGAGAGACACAGTGAGAGTGGGAACTTAAGGAGGGGTAGTGGGAGAGAGGAAAGCAGGTTTCCTGCTGAGCACGGAGCCCGATGCGGGGATCATGACCTGAGCCAAAGGTAGACACTTAATGACTGAGCCACCCAGGTGCCCCTGTGCTCTCCCTTAAATATAATCCTCTGGAAAGCCACAATATTTTTTTAGTTGATGGCCACTACTTTATTTCCATCTTAAAGCCTTTCTCTTATCTCCTCCCAGTTCAAAATGCTTGCATCTCTTAATAGCCAGCATTCTCTTAGATCTGCAATTGGGCTCAACACATTCAAGCCACAGCACAATCTTCTTTGTAGTTTTAGTCTATTTCCAGAAAATCGGCTTAGTCTGCCCACCACAGCCGCACTGCTTCCTTTCATAAAGCCACTTTCCTTGGGCATAAAGAGAATCTTTGCCTTTCTTGTACTGTGTCACTTTGTGGGGCTGGTGCTTGCCACACATCTTGCACAAAGTCCAGGAGGTTTTCATGTCTGCAAAAGCACTATAAGCACAGAAAGCTGGAAAGTCACACTTCTTAAAAATCCAATGACGACTCCTCAGTCTTTCACTTGTCTGTGTTAGCACTGTTGATAACCTCCTCTTAATTCTTCTAGATCTCTAGACAAGGCAACTTTATTTCTCATCAAAATACAGAAGTTCTCAAACTCCTGTCTTCTAACCTGGTAATTTCAGAAAGTCTAACAGCTTTGGTTTCTCATATCTACCCACCAAATCTAGCCTCTACCATGAACTCAAATTTTACATTTTACCCCATGCTGAATACCCACACGCCCTCACAGGCACCGATATATGCATCCCTCAAAATGTTTTCCCTATTTCTGGGCGCCTGGGTGGCTCAGTTGGTTAAGCGACTGCCTTCGGCTCAGGTCATGATCCGGGAGACCCGGGATGGAGTCTCACATTGGGTTCCCTGCTCGGCGGGAAGCCTGCTTCTCCCTCTCTCACTCCCCCTGTTTGTGTCCCCTCTCTGACTGTGTTTCTCTCTGTCAAATAAATAAATAAAATCTTAAAAAAAAAATGTTTTCCCTATTTCTATTAATGATGCCACCATCTTCTTGACTAGAATGCTCAGTCCTAAGTGACTTTCCTTCTTTAAGCTTCAAACTGTGCAATCCTAACTCAAAAGTCTCTTGGAAGTTGTCCCATTCTTTCCACTCCCACTGAATTTACACTGTACATCTTCCTCAAATCTTCCAAGCTTCTTTATCATGTGCAGCATACATTAATATAGTAAAATTCAAACACCTGCATTTAATTTGAAGTATAAGGCACTCCAAAGAAATCCAGTCTGACATTCATAGTCCTGACAAATTTTGCAAATTTATCTCCCATCACTTTTCACCTCTCTAACAAATTCTGTATTCAAAGAACACTATGAAAAAAAAAAGGAAGAAGAAGAAGGAGGAAAAATACTATGCCACTGACCACCATTCTCTGAACCTGCGATTTTCATTCTTTAGGTCACTGTCTTATTTCATTCAACCTAAGATGAGTGAATAGGTGGGAAACACAAATTCTTCCAACATTCAATGCATGTCTATATATGTATCAGAAACTACTCAAGCAAAAACAATGGTGAACATGAAGGACTTGATCTGCTGTAACACAGAAATTTAAAGTCCAGCGGGAGACAAAATTCCCAACACAATTATTTGATAAATGCTACAGCCCTATCACAAAGAATAAATCACTTGAAAACTGGAACAAGTGTAGAAATTGGACATGAAGAAAATAAGGAAATGAGTATCTCAAGCCAAAGCTAAAAGAAAATTTTAATGGGATGACCATCTCTTCAAAAGCCTGCTCAAGATTTCATTTCAATTCTACCTCTGGTTTTCCTAACTAGGGTCCATCAGGCAGAATTAACCATTTCTTCCTCTTAGTATCACAGAGGTCTTCTTTAGCTCTTATTATTGCAATTAATCCTAATAATATATGTACAAGACTACTGGCACATCCCTCTCCTATTTGGAAGACTCCTCCATGCTAATGCTAACCATAAGCCTAGCAGCATTATGCTTCCAGGAGATGCTCAAGACATCATATTTGCAGCATCCACTGTTGCTGTGCACATAACAGGACTAAAAAAGTTGTTGAATGATTCTGATACTAAAGCCATAAGAGAAGCAACAACTAAAATACAAAGACACTTCAATAGTTAATGAATAGAACTATGAAGGAATGTTAATAGATTAAACACATTAAGCATGCAATTTCAAGCTATCTTTTTTTTTTTTTTTTTTTTAAAGATTTTACCCATTTGACAGAGAGAAACACAGCTAGAGAGGGAACACGAGCAGGGTGAGTAAGAGTGGAAGAAGCAGGCCTCCCACCGAGCAGAGAGCTTGATATGGAGGCTCCATCCCAGGACAGGACCTGAGCCTGAGCCAAAGGTGGGGACGATTCAGGGCTGAGCCACCCAGTCCTTCTCTTATGCTTTAGTATCATCGCTTGAAGCTTTAGTTGCTTCTCTTATGGCTTTAGTATCAAATAAAATATAACAGACTTGGCACAAATAATTTTAAGAACTTTTAGAACTTTATTATTATTATTATTATTTTAATTTATTTATTTGACAGAAATATAGGCAGAGAGGGAACACAAGCAGGGGGAGTGAGAGAGGGAGAAGCAGGCTTCCCGCCGAGCGGGGAGCCTGATGTGGGACTCGATCCCGGGTCTCCGGGATCATGACCTGAGCCGAAGGCAGTCGCTGAACCAACTGAGCCACCCAGGCGCCCCAAGAGCTTTTAGAACTTTAAAATCAGAACTTAAAGATCTAATTTTAGAACTTTGAGAAATTTCAGAAATTACCTCCTCTCAAATTAGTGTTACAACAAACCCACACAATATAGTCAATTTCTTTTCAAAGGTACCAAGGTAATTTTATCTTCTCAACAAAATGATCTGGGGACAACTTGACATCCACATATTAAAAACAAAAGGAGGTCTGACTCATACTTGGGACCCACAATCAAAAATTACGTTGAAATGGACCACAGACATAAATGTAAAACCTAAAACTCTTAGGCTTCTAGAAGAAAACTTTTTAACCTTAGGTTAAGATTTTAGATAAGACACCAAAAAAAGAAAAAAAGACCCCTGCAAATTAGACCTCCATCAAAATGTAGACCTTTCATTTACAGTCATCATTTAGAAAATGAAAAGACAAGCCACAGTCTGAAAAAGGATCTGTAGAATACACATATGATAAGGATATGTATCCAGGTAAAAAAAAACAAACAGATCTTTTATAACTTAAAAAAGAAAAAAAAATACAGAAAGCTAGAGAAGTTGGTATTACATGGCTCTACTGATACATTCCACAAAATGCAGAACTATAGGGTTAAACCAGATCAGAGGCTGGAGGTAGAAGGGACTATAAAGAAACAGGAGAGGAGCGCCTGGGTGGCTCAGTTGGTTAAGCGACTGCCTTCGGCTCAGGTCATGATCCCGGAGACCCGGGATTGAGCCCCACATCAGGCTTCCTGCTCGGCGGGAAGCCTGCTTCTCCTTCTCACACTCCCCCTGCTTGTGTTCCTTCTCTAGTTGTGTTTCTCTCCGTCAAATAAATAAATAAAATCTTTAAAAAAAAAAAAAAAAAAGAAACAGGAGAGAATTTCTGGGGTGATTGAACTATCTTATATCTTAATCATGGTGGTGGTTTCCTGACTCTATGTCTGTCTAAAGTCATTAAACTGCACATACAGAGTGGCCTCTACTACTAATAAGCTATTCCTCAAAATTTAAATTTGGCATTAAAATCATGCTTCATTATGTCAATCATTTCATGAACATTAATGGAGAATCCCTTGATGCAATGTAAGGGAACCATAGTAACCTGAAATTGAGAATATACAGTTCAAAAAAAGGCAATTTATTCAAAGTTGACACCTTTAACCTATAAAATTAACAAAAATGAAAATTATTGGTAATATCCAGTATTGTTAAGGGTGTGGGGAAATAGGCTCTTCCAGAGTGTTGGTGAAAACATAAACTGTAAAAAAAAAAAAAGAATGTATAAACGGTTACAACCTTTTGGAGATGTAATTTTGCAGTTTTGTTTTGTTTTTTGAAGTTTATTTATCTATTTCACAGAGAGACCACAGTAGGCAGAGAGGCAGGCAGAGAATGAGGAGGAAGCAGGCTCCCTGCTGAGGAGAGAGCCAGATGTGGGCCTCCTACCACCTGAGCGGAAGGCAGAGGCTCTAATCCACTGAGCCACCCAGGTGTCCTGTAATTTTGCAGTTTTAATAAAATTAATTAAAAATGAATGCACATAACCAGTAATTCCACTTCTAAGATTCATTACAGGGGCGCCTGGGTGGCTCAGTTGGTTGAGCGACTGCCTTTGGCTCAGGTCATGATCCCGGAGACCCGGGATTGAGTCCGGGATTGAGTCCCACATCGGGCTCCCTGCTCAGCGGGAAGCCTGCTTCTCCCTCTCTCATTCCCCCTGCTTGTGTTCCCCCTCTGGCTGTGATTCTCTGTCAAATAAATAAAATCTTTAAAAAAAAAAAAAATCATTACAAAGAAATACAGACAGGGTGCCTGGGTGGCTCAGTGGGCTAAAGCCTCTGCCTTCGGTCTCAGGTCATGAACTCAGGATCCTGGGATGGAGGCCTGCATCAGGCTCTCTGATAGGCAGGGAGCCTGCTTCCTCCTCTCTCTCTGCCTGCCTCTCTGCCTACCTGTGATTTATCTCTCTGTTAAATAAATAAATAAATAAATAAAATCTTAAAAAAAAAAAAAAGGAATACAGACAATTACACAAGGATGTACATTCAAAGTTGTTCACTGCCACAAAAGAAAATCAAGCAGTCTAAATGTTCATAATAGGAAAATGGAAAGCTATAAAATATAAAATTATGCACTCATTTAAAATAGAGGAGTATAAGAAAGCTATAAATGTGGACAAAATACTGTCCACAAATGTAATAATCAAATTGCAGAATAATTTACAAACCCCATCTTTGGAAAAAAGCATGATTGGGAAAAAAAAAAAAAATCATGGGTCCAGGAAAATAAAGAAAAACACAAGCTATATACTAATTCTTAACACCACCAGTAAAACATTAAATCCTATTTTAAATTTTTCATTTAATTTCTGAGAACCTTCTAACAGATACCTGTTCCTAATTAGAAAACACAGCTCTAGGGGCGCCTGGCTGACTCAGTCAGTAGAGCAAGCAACTCTTCATGTGGGGATTGTATGAACCCACACACATGTAGAGAGATTACTGAAAGAAATAATTAAACTTAAAAAAAAGGGGGGGGGGCCACCTAAGTGGCTCAAGTAGGTTAAAGCCTCTGCCTTCGGCCCAGGTCATGATCTCAAGGTCCTGGGATCAAGGCCCACATCAGGCTCTCTGCTCAGCAAGGAGCCTGCTTCCTCCTCTCTCTCTGTCAAATAAATAAATAAAATCTTTTTAAAAATAATTAAATAAATAATTTTAAGGTTTTTTTTTTTAAAAAGCATGACTTTAGAATAAAGGTCAAGGGTGTGAGAATTCATTTACCACTACTTCCTAAACAAAAAGGCAATTCCTGACATTATCCGTACATTAGTGACAATTTATGGTTAAAGTTTAAGTGTGCTTAAATATTACCAACTAATTAAAAATAGGATTGAAAAGGGCGCCTGGGTGGTTCAGTGGCTCAAAGCCTCTGCTTTCTGCTCAGTTCATGATCTCAGGGTCCTAGGTTCAAGGCCCACATTGGGTTCTCCACTCAGCAGGGAGCCTGCTTTCTCCTCTCTCTCTTTTTCTCTCTCTCTCTGCCTGCCTCTCTACTTGTGATCTTTCTGTTAAATAAATAACTAAAATCTTAAAAAAAAAAAAAAAAAAAAAAAAGACAGGATTGAGAAGGCTGAGATATGGGAAAACAGACTAAAACCATGCTGGAATTAAAACTGAGCAGCTACAGGATGCCTGGATGGCTCAGTAGATGAGCCTCTGCCCTCAGCTCAGGTCATAATCCTGGAGTCCTGGGACAGAGCCCCGCATGGGGCTGCCTGCTCGGCGGGAAGCCTGCTTCTCCCTCTCTCACCCCCCTGCTTGTGTTCCCTCTCTCACGCTGTGTTTCTCTCTGTCAAATAAATAAAATCTTTTAAAAAAATAAAATAAAATAAAATAAAATACCATCAAAGACAATAAAACCATCAAACAAAACACTGAACATAGTATGAAATATACAAATAAGGTATGATAATGTAAAGGCTATGTATACACTTGAGCAAGAAAATGAATTAATTTTTTAGATCTACTATATAGCAAAGTAGTTTTTAGAGCAGATTACAACAGAAAAGACACAGCAATACAAGGAAAATAATGTATTCCACCAGTTCTCCTTAACCTCGGGCATCTCTGAAATGGCACCTCCGTTTTCATTAAAGGAATTTCTCCATACACTGATAAAATGGCTAGAGCTACATAAATCATAAAATCTAACTATTAATGTTAACTTCAAACACCTGGCTGCAACCTCAATATATCAAGATCAAAATGCACAGTCAAAAATTCACTCTTTGGGGCGCCTGGATGGCTCATTGGGTTAAAGCCTCTGCTTTCGGCTCAGGTCATGATTTCAGGGTCCTGGGTTCGAGGCTGACATTGGGCTCTCTGCTCAGCAGGGAGCCTGGTTCCCTCCTCTCTGCCTGCCTGCCTCTCTGCCTGCTGTGAGCTCTCTGTCAAATAAAATAACTAAAATCTTAAAAAAAAAAAAAAAAAAAATCACTCTTTGAGGAGCCTGGAGTGTCCGGACCACCGTTTATAAGGTGCTAACTGTAGCATCTTTGGTCAAGCAGTTTGGGGGCAGGGGACACAAGACGAGACTTTCACTCAGGGCAAATTCCTGACATGAAATTTCATGTCATTGGGGCGCCTGGGTGGCTCAGTTGGTTAAGCAACTGCCTTCAGCTCAGGTCATGATCCCGGAGACCCGGGATCGAGTCCCACATCGGGCTCCCTGTTCGGCGGGAAGCCTGCTTCTCCCTCTCTCGCTCCACCTACTTGTGTTCCCTCTCTGGCTGTGTTTCTGTCAAATAAATAAAATCTTTAAAAAAAAAAAAAAAAAAAAAAGAAATTTCATGTCACATTTTGATTGCCATTTCAGTGTTTGGAAAATATAGCCGAAATGAAAACTGCTAAGAAGCTGAGATACCGGGGCACCTGAGTGGCTCAGTTGGTTAAGCCACTGCCTTCAGCTCAGGTCATGATCCTGGAGTCCTGGGATCGAGTCCCACATCGGGCTCCCAGCTCTGTGGGGATTCTGCTTCTCCCTCTAACCTTCTCCCCTCTCATGCGCTCTCTCTCTCTCTCAAATAAATAAAATCTTAAAAAAAAAAAAAAAAAAGCTGAGATACCATGCCATTTTACAAATAAATAAATCAGGAAATCAAAATTACAAAAATTTCTAAATCTACAAAGATACTGTTTCAGCACTGTAAAGTTACATGTACTATATCTTGATTTCTATAAAAGAATAAGATCTCTAGGAATAGGATGCAGTTATTTACAATAAAGAAACTGTTACCAAAGGCAATGGTCTATGCTAGGACACAGCTTATCTCTACCATTAGATACTTAATTCCTTTTCCCCTCTAGAGCCCCTTACTCAGGTCACACTCGTCAGGCCCAGGCCCTTTTCTCATTGGAGTCATGGGCTACTCCCAATCTCAACACCTAACTGCATATTAAAACTGAACTTTCTGTGGCACTTGGGTGGCTCAGTCGTTAAGCATTTGCCTTCAGCTCAGGTCATGATGCTGGCATCCTGGGACCAAGCCCCATATCGGGCTTCCTGCTCATGGGGGAAGCCTGCTTTTCCCTCTCTCACTCTGCCTGCTTGTGTACCCTCTCTAGCTGTGTTTCTGTCAAATAAATAAAATCTTAAAACAACAACAACAACAACAACAACAACAAACTGGAACTTTCTGAAACTCCAGATGTCTTTACCAATCAAAACAATAAAACTTTTTAAGATATTTGTATTTTTTTATTTTTATTTTAAATTTTATTCATTTATTTGACAGAGAGTGAGAAAGGGAACACACGCTAGGGGAGTAGGAGAGGAGAAAGGAGGCTCCCTGCTAAGCAGAGTCCAATCGGGGCTGGATCCCAGGACCTGCAGATCAGGATCTGAGCTTAAGGACACGACTGAACCTGGTGAGCCACCCAGGTGCACCACAGGATTTTTTTATTTTTAAATAATCCCTACACCCAACGTGGGGTTGGAACTCAGAACCATGAAATTAAGTATCCCATGTTCTACCAACTGAGCCAGCCAGTCGCCCCCCAACGATGAATACCTTATTTAAAGCAAAAACCTCCAATTTGTTGTGGCAGACCATAGAATGAAAATACCACAAACAAGAGCTAAACACCAGTGGTAGAAATAAATAAAAGGTAGCTACAGATTAAGTACAGTTTTTCTTTTCTCAGACCCCAAAGTGAAGGAGGAAAATTTTGAAGTTCAGAAGCTCTTAAAATTAACCAAGCATTACGAAAAGGAAAACCTGTGCCATGAAAATAAAAGCATAAATTTGTATTACCCTTTAAAGTTTAAGTAAGCTACATATCCGATTATCTCCTTGAAATAGGATATTTAACTTCATTTAGTGAAAAGGAAACTGATGGTTAGAGAGCCTAAGGAAAGGAGTTTAGAATAAAGCTCCCTCAGTTATAGATATGAGAGGATTTCAAATCAGGTCTCCTGTCTTCAGTGGTATTTTCATTACATCTGACTAAGAACAACCAGTTTAAAAGAACAGTTATGGACACAAGAATATAAAAATCTTTTGAAGTCCAACGGCTAGCTTATTTGATACTGTTGGGATAAGTAAAAAAGCAGAGGCCTGTAACATAATACAAAAAAAAAAAAAAAAAATCCAAGAGTCACCCCAAATACCTACAATGATGTACCAAAATAAGGTAAACTATCTAGAAATTAAAAGATATGAATAAACTGAGGATATGAAGAGCCGTCAAGAAACTGATTCTATTGCTTTTGAAGCCAGTCCAGAGTTCTGAGGTAAGAACCAATTTGTCCTAGCAGCTCTTAAACAAGTGTCTACCAATGAAGAGTAACTAAGTCACGTTTGTCAATTAAATTCTACTGAATTTAAATTCAAAAGCAACTAAATTTGTACCTACCAAACCCAGCCTTAAAAAAGGGGTCATTCTCCACCTCCCTATCAACTCAGTGTAAAATGTGGGAAGTCTTTAACCAAAGAGAGAAATAATGTTCAATCCTGACAATGAGTAATCAACAGCAACAATTTTGCAGAATAAGCTGTTAAGAATCTAAACACACCATTAGTATTCACAGATTTTCAGCAACGTATATAAAAAATTTTCTCTGGTTTCTCAAAAGTAAAATATAGACAAAGAGAATTTCCTGCTACCAACAGTGCCAATGTTACTGAAAACTCCTGAAGCAAACTACTAATGCACACTAAATTAGAATATCCAATTACTGAAAAACTTTATTTCTTCTTTCTACAGCTGATCCCTAAGTACCCCACAAATATTCTGGTTCTCTCCACTCTTAAGACTTGTTCACCACTAATATTTCAACCCCAAATATTTAAAAACCTGAGCCATAACAACTCTTAATAAGCAAACCACTTTAAGTCCGTATCCTCCCAATTCCTTGATAGCCTTTCAGAACTGAACAGCCTCTAGAGACTAAACCATAACACAGGAATACACATGACTAATCCCCTAAATTTAAGAAAACAGGAAGGTAATATCACCAAAGAAACCACACATAATCCAATCCTAAAAAGTTCAAACTAATCATACCGTGTATCTTTTAAAACCAGGAATTTTGGACATCAAAAGGAACACAAGATACTAACAAGGCCAAGTGTTTGCTTTGAAACTTTGTTCACATGCCTAAGGCTATATTAACTGCCAAATATGGAGCTAGACAAGGAATTCCCATCTTCTTTCGCTCTAACATACAGGGTTCCCGAACTGTAGCTGATGGTTCACGGTTCCAGGTACCGGCAATGTTAACATTTGGAGGACTTGCACGGTGTGTGGAGCCTTGAACCTAAAAACAGTATTTTAACCCAAGAAATCTTAACTTGGGGGGAGGGGGGTTAACTTGCCTATCATTCCAGCTTCCGTCCACGAATTTCGTTGTCGCTGTTGTTTTTTAAAGGCACCCACCTTCCAAAAAAAATCTGAAAATCTGTTAAGAAATTAAGTATGCGGGGGGGGGGGTTGATCTATGCGGAAAAGAGATGCAAATTTATAATCGCTCTAAATCGGCACAGAGCCATCTTAAGAAATCTGTTTTTAAAGACGCAAATAAAATATTATCAGATTCGACTAACAAAAATCAACATAATCTAGGTAAACTTATGTTCTTCCCGTTGCCCATCCTTCCCGCCGCCCTCCTCCCCAAAGTGGGGGAAGAGGAAGAAACCCACTTCCCAAAGCATTCAAACATCTTTTCCATTCCTGGATCAATATAAGATAGTCTGCATAGAAAGAGCAGAAAGAACGTGTACGTTATATACAGCCCGCGTTTTTGAACACGTTAGGGATAAACCCCAGGGGGGGTCAAAGACCGCGGAACACTAGGTACTGGGTGAGCAAAGCAAGCGGCTGCCTTCAAACTCGGATTCTGTTTCGGTGCACAGAAATGGTGCCCGGAGGCCGGTACTTTCGCATCTACGTCGCTTCTGCCTCCGCCGACACAGCCTATTTTCCCCTCCCCCACGGGCGGGGCGGCGACGGCCTCCCGGCTCCCTTGGAACCAGGAATAAGAGACGCAAACGACTCGAAGACAAGGCTGATGGGCTCCCCACCGTAAAACATCCTCTCTAGAAACCCTACTCCTCCACGACCCATATTAAGCCTCCACCAGCACGCCTTTGGGAGCTGCTGCGGCCCCGTTCGCAGGCTCGCCACTACATCGCCAACAAATCCGGGCCCCACCTGTGCCCTCCGGGCCCCCCGTCCGCACGACGCGCGCCGGTCACCTCCCTTTCCACGCGGCCTCCCATCCCTCACCTGAGAGAAAAGGCTTGGCTTCTTCCACGCACACACGGCAGCGTAGGCAGCCGGCAAGAACAATGTCTCTCTCTACCGCGACACCTCCGACACTACGGCTCAGCACAGGACGGTTGCCTCGAGCCGCGGCGCGCGAAAGGAATGTCCCCTTCCGACCACCACACCGACCTCCCTTCCCGGCCCCCGTACACACCTCCAACCAACAGCGGCGGCGGGTACGTCGCGCGGAGGTCAGCAGGAGAGTCGCTTAGGACTGGCTGCAGCAGATTCTTCTCGCTCGCCGCCCCCTCCCTCCGAGAAACCTCAAGCCTCTGAAGCCGGAGAGCCGCGAGCTGGTTCCCCTTACAACCACCTCTTCCCGGGCGCCAGGCGCTGCGGCGAGCGACAAGGAACACGGACGTCCCGCCCCCTTTGCCACCGCCCCCTCTTATTGTTTTACCCCTGCCGAAAGGGCTGGGGAACCCCCAGCACGGCTTCAGCCAATCACCATCTCCTTCGCGAGCCGGACCCAACCTTCTCGCGTTTCTGTGCGGAGCACGCGCAGAACGCCGCCGCGCTCACGTACTCTCGCGCCCAGAGAGCCGGGGAACCGGAACCGGCCTGAAACCGCGGCGAGAGTCCGCTGATTTGACGTCACAAGGAGGCTGCCTTTCTACTGCTCTAGGGCTCTGGCCTCGCCGTCCTTCGAGATCGCGCCGGGACAGTAACCGGTTGGCTGCAGCGCTGTTTTTTGTCGCGTCTGTTGGAGAGCGAGACTTCTGGTCCCTTTTGATTGTTAATGTTAAGAGGGAAGGAATTTAGTCATTTTCTCTTTGAACTAAGTGTCTGCAGGCTGCTGCTCCGAGACTAGAAAATGCAGCCAGTGGTTTCAGCAGTTCGCACCCTAAACTCACCTATATTATTAACCCATCCTAGGAAATGGAGGTATTCCACCGAGGAGGTCAAATTCACCCTAACAGCTCAAGGCAGTAACGTTATGGAGCCTACTACGTGCTAGGACCTGCGATGTAGAAAAACATAGAGGGGAAAAGAATCTTATTTACGTGCCTGTTCTCTAGGTGTTGCTAAGTACATGCTAAGCGTTTTATATACTACGGCCGCCAAAAGGCTGAAATCCCAGGAGACAGCAGGATTACACCCCTGTCCTAGATCTAGGTCCAGACTTGGCCCCAGGGCATAGCTGGGAAAACACTAGATGCTGATTCTCAGTGACCTTGATTCATGGAAAAAGCCAAATCTCCGTAGAGTCAGGGAAGCCACTTTGCACCTTAGTTCTGGCAATGTTTCTCCAAAAAATAGCAAAACAGCAGGGGCTTTTTTGGAAGGAAGGGCTGAGAAAATGATGAAAGTAATGAAAGGGCAATTAGAAAAGGAAAGCACACTTATTACAAGTCCATGTACCAAACATAAAGTGCGAATAGATATTTCATCAGATTTAAGAACAGTTTTAAGATATTTTCCATGTCTGAAAACCAAGACACTGGCAACATCTGAGCCTCCAAAAACTACACCATTTTTACCTTAGTCTGTTAAAAATTTTATAACATGAAAGATACTTCAGCAGACCTTAATTTTTATGGAATGAACTTTGACTTTTTTTCCTTTGAAGCATATTACATGAAGATTGCCCTTTAAATCTAATACTTCTGTACCAGGCACTCTTCTTTTTTTTTTTTTTTTAAGATTTTATTTATTTATTTGACAGAAACATAGCTAGAGAGGGAACACAAGCAGGGGGAATGAGAGAGGGAGAAACAGGCTTCCAAATAAGCAGGCAGCCAGATGGGGGACTTGATCCCAGGACTCCTGGATCATGACACTGAGCCACTCAGGGGCCCTGCAGGCACTCTTCAATTTACTTTATGTAATTGTTTAAGCATAACAATAACCCTATAGAGTAGTTACTGTTTTATGCCCATTTCACAAATGAAGCTGAAGTTTAGAGAGATCAAATAACTTGCCAAGGTCACACAGCCACTGTTGGGTGAAGCCAGGATTCAAACACAAGCAGTCTGCCATCACACTCCAAGTCCATAACCACAAGCTTTAGAATACTCTCACTGAATTAATTTCCACCATCTATTTTTCTCCTCTACTGCTGATTGATATTTCAATTGTTTCCAGTTTGGGATTCTTATTCACAACCATTGTTATTCTAACCAATAAAGGATTCTGGTCCATACATACAAAAGTTTCTCTATGGGGTGGCTGGGTAGGTCAGCCCTTAAGCTTCAGCCTTTAGCTCAGGTCATGAACCCAGGGTCCTGGCATCAAGCCCCACATCAGGTTTCCCGCTTGGCAGGAAGCCTGCTTTCCTTCTCCCACTCCCCCTGCTTTTGTACCTGCTCTCGCTGTCTCTCACTCTCTCTTTCAACTAAAATCTTTAATAATAAAAAAAAAAAGTTACTCTAGAGCAATGGTTTTCAGAAATTAACTTACATCAAAATAACCTGGAGAGGCACCTGGGTGGCTCATTCATTGAGCATCTGCCTTTGGCTCAGGTCATAATCCCGGAGTTTCAGGATAGAATCCCACATCGGGCTCCCTGCTTAACAGGAGGCCTGCGTCTCCTTCTCTCATTCCCCCTGCTTGTGTTCCCTCTCTAGCTGTGTTTCTCTCTGTCAAATAAATAAATATAATCTTTAAAAAAGAAAATCACCTGGAGTGCTTGTTAAACCAGATTCCTGAGCCCCACTCCAAAAGTCTCTGATTCATCAGGTCTATGTTGAGGCCTGAGAATTTACATTTGTAACAAGCTCCCAGGTGATGATGCTATTGCTGCTCTCCTAACCACACTTTGAAGACCACTGACTGGGCCACCTGGCTGGCTCAGTCAATGAAGCATGCAACTATTGATGTCAGCCTCTGCCCAGCTTCAGGACACTTTCATCTCTCCAGAATGATTGCAATAGCTCCTAATGTCATTGCCCTTCAAATACAACCTCCATGAAACACTCTCTCCCCTGACAGACTGTAAGCCAGGGAGACCAGTGCGAATTGCAATCATTTGATGGCTCCAGCCAAAAACCTTTAAGTCACTCTTGACTCTCACACCACACAGCAAATCATCAATAAACGTCTATGCCCTCTACTGTCAATATTTAATCTGGATTAAACACTTCTCATCACTATTACTACTATTTTCATGGTCCAGGCCAACATCGCCTATTCCAACTACCTTCCACTTAGTCTTGATGCTTCTACACTCACACTGCTACAGTCTAGTCTGACAGGCACAGCAACCAGATCCTTTACAGCTACAATCAGATGACATTTTCCAAACCTTCCGAAGACAACACAATAAAATTCCAAGTCCTGGGGTGCCTCAGTGGATCAGTTGTTAAGCATCTGCCCTTGGCATGGGTCATGATGCCAGGGTCCTGGGATCAAGCTCCCCATCAGGCTCCCTACTCAGTGGAGAGCCTGTTTCTCCTTCTCCCTCTGCCTACTGCTCCCCCTACTTCTGCTCACTCTGTCAAATAAATAAAATCTTTAAAAAATAATCATAAATAAAATAAAATAAAATTCCAAGTCCTGAGTGGCCTACAAGACCTACCTGATCTAGTCCTTATGTTACTCCCATCTCTTTTCTTAACCAGTTTTTCTCTTCCTTTTTTTTTTCTTTAATATATTTATTTATTTGAAAGAGAGAAACACAGGAAGAGAAGGAACAAAGCAGGGGGAGTGAGAGAGGGAGAAGCAGGCTTCCAACCGAGCAGGGAGCCTGATGCAGGGCTTGATCCCGGGTCTCCAGGATCATGACCTGAGCTGAAGGCAGTCGCTTAACCAACTGAGCCACCCAGGCGCCCCTGAATAAATAAAATCTTAAGAAAAAAAAAAGTGCTGCCCGAAAGTCTCCATGAATTAGCTGAGTGACCATTTGAGAGCAGAACGCACAACAGTCTTTGTCCTGGGGAACTTGTATTTGTGATGTTTTTGCACTAACTTCTAAAACAGTATATGGGGCGCCTGGGTGGCTCAGTTAGTTGGGCGACTGCCTTCAGCTCAGGTCATGATCCCGGAGACCCAGGATTGAGTCCCGCATTGGGCTTCCTGCTCGGCGGGAAGCCTGCTTCTCCCTCTCTCACTCCCCTTGCTTGTGTTCCTCACTAGGTATGTTTCTCTCTGTCAAAAAAAAAAAAAAAAAATCTTTAAAACAGTATATGAGGGCGCCTGGGCAGCTCAGTGGGTTAAAACCTCTGCCTTTGGTTCAGGTCGTGATCTCAGGGTCCTGGGATCGACCCCCACATCAGGCTCTCTGCTCAGCAGGGAGACTGCTTCCCTTCTCTCTGTGCCTGCCTTTCTGTCTACCTGGAATCTCTCTGTCAAATAAATATAATCTTTAAAACAAATAAAAATATATGATTTGTACATTTCCATTCTTTCTTGATGAATAATAATAATTTGAAGACTAGATTTTTCCCATGCTTATAGTTTAGGCCATGTCTCACAGGTTCTAGTCACTACTATTGTTATTCTAAGTAGTTCGGCAGGGTAATTTATATTTACTTTTTTGATTCAGTTATTTTTGAGAGGTAATTGAGAATGTCTAGATAGTTTTAAATTTTATTTTATTTTTTTTTTAAGATTTTATTTATTTGACAGAGAGAAACACAGCCAGAGAGGGAACACAAGCAGGGGGAGAGAGGGAGAAGCAGGCTTCCGCTGAGCAGGGAGCCCGATGTGGGACTCAATCCTGGGTCTCCAGGATCATGACCTGAGCCAAAGGCAGTCGCTTAACCAACTGAGCCACCCAGGTGCCCCATAAATTTTATTTTATTTTTTTAAGATTTTGTTTATTTGACAGAGACAACAGGAGAGAGGGAATACAAGCAGGGGCAGTGGAAGAGAGAGAAGCAGGCTCCCCACTAAGCAGGGAGCCCATAATAGGGCTCAAGCCCAGGACCCTGGGCCCATGACCTGAGCTAAAGGCAGATGCTCAATGACTGAGCCACACAGGCACCCCAAAATAGTTTTAATTTTTGAATTTAATTTTTTAATTTTTACTTGTTTTAGTATGTGAGTATGGCATGCACATTTCTGTGCTTTGTGGAATTGCTGAGGTTTTTCTTTGTGGTCTAATACAGGTACAAGTTTTGCAAGTGGTCTGTAAAACTCTAGTCTATCGAAATCACCTACATTTACTGTCTCTTAATATCCTTTTCTCTTCCTAGTAGTTTTTTACATTTTAACTTTTTATTTTGAATTAAATTCATAGATCCTGAAAAATTGCAAAAATAGTAAATGAATTTCCATATGCCCTTCACTTACAGTCCTGAAATGTTAATTTTTCCTACACTTGCTTTATCAGTCTCATTGTCTCGCTATCCTCCCCTTGTTCTCTCCCTCCATCTCTCACTTTCTGACTTTGCTCCTCTCCTATAGGCTATCACTTCCCTGAAGACACTACTTTGCAATTGTTTTTGCCTCACTCTGTCTGGTACTGTGTTTGATACACTGGCACTCCATGGTAGCTACTGAATGAACAAATCCAGCAACTCTGAAGAAACCTCGAAGTGGTTATTATGTACACTCTGTCAGACAACTGGTAGATAGTCCTGTAACCACTGTCTACAAAAGAGCACCTATGAAAAGAATCTAGATTAATTTTTTTTTTCTGATACAATGTCCCTTTACCCCGAAACACTTCAGTGTGTATTTCTTTAAAGACAAGGACATTCTCTTATGTAACTACAACACAATGATCAAAATCAGAAATTAACATTTATACAATACTGTAATCTATAGACATTCAGATTTCACCAATTGTCCAACCAATACTCTTTATAGCAAAAGAAAAAAAAAATGTTTTCTGGTCCCAGATACAATTCAGGATTACAGGGCCACCTGGGTGGCGCATTTGGTTAACCCTCCAACTCTTGGTTTTGGCCCAGGTCACAATCTCAGTATCCTGATATCAAGTCCCACATCGGGCTCCTTGCTCAGTGCTGAGTCTGCTTGAGATTCTCTGCCTCTTCTGCTCATGCTCTCTCTTTCTCTTTCTAAAATAAATAAATAAATCTTAAAAAGAAAAAAACAATTTAGGATTACAAAGCCATTTAGTTGCCATGTCACCTTTGTCTTCTGTAGTCTGGAATGGTTTCTCAGTCCTTTTTATGACAATGATATTTTTAGAGCGCAGGACAATTATTTTGAAGAATGACCCTGAATTTGGTAACCTCTAATGTTTCCTTATATTCAGATCTAGATTGTGTATTTTTGGCAAAAATATCAGAGAAGTACTGTTCTGCCCTCCTAAGTTCATCATATCAGGAGACACCTGATGTCCATATGTTCCATAACGATGATGTTAGCTTTCCTTACCTGGTTGAAGCAGTGTCTCCCAGGATTCTCCACCATACACCTACTATTTGTAATTAATAGGTATCTTGTGTTGAGTACGACTTGGAAATAATGTACATATCCCATTTCTCATCATCCTTTGACACCACAAGTTTTAACATCTATTGATGATTCTTGGCTAAATCAACTTTTGTTATGATGGCTGACAAATTGTGACTTTTCTAATTCCACCATTCCTTCCAAATTTATTAGCGGCAGTTTTACTATAAGGAAGCCCTTTCCTTCTTTCCTATTTATTTTTTTATAAGTTTATTTCTATCAGTGTGAACTCATGGATTCCTATTTTACGATCCAATATCAACAATTATTTTCAGGCTCACATAAAGCCCCACCAAATTAGCACCTGTGCATTAAACATGTTCATTTGGGGCGCCTGGGAAGCTCAGAGGATTAAGCCTCTGCCTTTGGCTCAGGACATGATTTCAGGGTCCTGGGATAAGTCCCACATCAAGCTTTCTGCTCAGCAGGGAGCCTGCTTCCCCCTCTTTCTCTACCTATTTGTGATCTCTCTGTCAAATAAATCAATAAAATCTTTAAAAAAAAATTTAAAAACATGTTCATTTGACATTATTTAGCATGTAAAAATGAAGTAATACTTTTTTTTTTAAAAGATTTTATTTATTTGACAGAGAGAAACACAGCTAGAGAGGGAACACAAGCCGGGGGAGTGAGAGAGGAAGAAGCAGGCTTCCTGCCGAGCAGGCGGCCCGATATGGGACTCGATCCCGGGTCTCCGGGATCATGACCTGAGCCGAAGGCAGTCGTTTAACCAACTGAGCCACCCAGGCGCCCCTGAACTAATACTTTTATTTCAAAAAGTGAAAAGAACTTAAGACAGTGGCAAGGAGAAAAGAAATTTGAGGGGTATTTAAGTGGCAAAAAAAGGTGATGATTAACTAGATATGGGGAGTAAGGGAGAGGCCTAGCTTAGGAGGCTTTGCTGTTCTTTTTCCCTCTGTGACAAGAAAGCCATAGGTAAAATTCACCGGGACATAAATACTCTTCCAAATATTTTCTATCCATATATTTTTTTAAGATTTTATTTATTTGACAGAGAGAAACACAGTGAGAGAGGGAACACAAGCAGAGGGAGTGAAAGAGGTTGAAACAGGCTTCCCGCCGAGCAGGGAGCCCGATGTGGGACTCGATCGCGGGTCTCTGGGATCATGACCTGAGCTGAAGGCAATCGCCCAACCAACTGAGCCACACAGGCGCCCCTCTATCCATATTGTTTAATAAAGATTTTATTTATTTATTTGAGAGAAAGAGAGAGCAACTTGGCGGGGAGAGGGAGAAGGCCAAGCAGACTCCCCGCTGAGTGTGAGCCATGGTGGGGCTTGATCCCAGGACTGTGAGATTAGGACCTGAGCGAAAACCAAGAGTCAGACACTTAACTGATTGAGCCACATTAGGTGGCTCTATCCATACTCTTATAGAAAATAATACATTGATTACTTCATTCAATACTTTCTGGCTGAACTGATGCCACCTTAAGTCTTCTCTGAGCACTGAATGAAGAGGAAACCCTTCACTCTCCTTCTCTTACCCTGCTCCATTTCTATGCACAGCACTTCTCACTACCTACCAGGTATCATTTGGTAAGGTTTTAAAAATTCTTGACCTCCCCAGAGCGCCTGGGTGGCTCAGTTGGTTAAGCGACTGCCTTCGGCTCGGGTCATGATCCCGGAGACCTGGGATCGAGTCCCACATCGGGCTCCCTACTCGGTGGGAAGCCTGCTTCTCCCTCTCTCACTCCCCCTGCTTGTGTTCCCTCTCTGGCTGTGTTTCTCTCTGTCAAATAAATAAAATCTTTACAAAAAAAAAAATTGTTGACCTCCCCAATGAACTTTAGCCCTATAAGGGCTCACATTTGGTCTGTTGTATTCAAAGATGTATCTCTGCTGCAAAAGAGACATTCAAAAATAACTGGCAAATAAATAAAAGTGTATGTGTGTGATATATATAAAAATAGGTGGAGAGAAATGGGATCATAATTCAACATTATTTCGCACGATACTACTTCTTCCCTAACAGTATGATTTAGACACATCTTTTTATGTTAGTACATAGGTCTGCTTAATGTTTTTTGTTGTTGTTGTTGTTTTTAAGATTTCATTTGATTATATGACAGAGAGAGCTAACACAAGCAGGGGGAGGGGGAGAAGCAGGGTCTCCACTGCGCAAGGACCCTGATGTGCGGCTTGATCCCAGGACCCTGGAATCATGGCTTGGGCCAAAGGCAGACACTTTATGACTGAGCCACCAAGGCACCCCTGCTTAATGTTTTTTCTCCCCCAATGATTACATAGATGAGTAATGACTTTTTAAGCTGAGAGGCAGGAGAATTAATTATAAAGAAAATTATGAGGATTAACCAAAATAAATATGAGGTACTACTTGTACACTTCTGTCACAAATTTGAGTCAAAGGACTAAGAGAATTTGATAAGAAATCAATATGAAAACCCAATCAATGGGCACCTGGGTGGCTCATTAGTTAAGCATCTGCCTTCCCCTCAGGTTATGATCCGGAGTCCCTAGATGGAGCATTGCATCAGGCTCCTTGCTCAGCAGGGTATCTGCTTCTCCCTGTCTCTTCTTCCCAGCTTGTACTCTTTCGTTCACTCTCTCTCTCTCAAATAAATAAATCTTATTTATTTATTTGTTTGTTTGTTATTATTATTTTTCATTTATTTATTTGACAGCGAGAAACACAGCTAGAGAGGGAACACAAGCAGGGGCAGTAGGAGAGGGAGAAGCAGGCCTCCCGTGGAGCAAGGAACAGGATGCAGGGCTCGATCCCTGGACTCCGGGATCATGATTTGAGCCAAAGGCAGTTGCTTAACCAACTGAGCCACCCAGGTACCCTTCAAATAAATAAATAATTTTTTTTTTTTTTTTTAAGATTTTATTTATTTATTTGACAGAGAGAAACGCAGCCAGAGAGGGAACACAAGCAGAGGGATTGAGAGAGGGAGAAGCAGGCTTCCCACCGAGCAGGGAGCCCGATGTGGGACTCGATCCCAGGTCTCCGGGATCATGACCCGAGCCGAAGGCAGTCGCTTAACTAACTGAGCCACCCAGGAGCCCCATAAATTCTTAAAAAAACAACAACAACAGGGAAGCCTGGGTGGCTCAGCTGGTTAAGCGACTGCCTTCGGCTCAGGTCATGATCCGAGGGTCCTGGGATCGAGCCCCACATTGGGCTCCCTGCTGGGCAGGAAGCCTGCTTCTCCCTCTCTCACTCCCCCTGCTTGTGTTCCCTCTCTAGCTTTGTTTCTGTCAAAAAAATAAAATCTTTAAAAAATATTAAAAATGTAAAATGTAAAAAAAAAAAAACTAATCAAAAAACATGCAAAGAATGTCCAATTCATAGGAAAAGAAGTGCATAGCATTAAACACATATGAAGAGATGTTAAAATGAAACAAAGACAAACCATAAATATATGTGTTTGTAAATGTAAACATCCAATATGCAAAACCAAAAACTTTGTAGACTTCTCTTGCAGGTAAATGTTAATTCATCCTTTAAAAAAAGTAATTTGGCGAGGCGCCTGGGTGGCTCAGTTGGTTAAGCGACTGCCTTCAGCTCAGGTCATGGTCCCAGAAACCGGGGATCCAGTCCCACATCGGGCTCCCTGCTCAGCGGGAAGCCTGCTTCTCCCTCTCTCACTGCCCTGGCTTGTGTTCCCTCTCTGGCTGTGTTTCTCTGTCAAAAAAATAAAATCTTAAAAAAAAATTTTTTTTTAAATCATATTTTTAAAAAAAATTTGGCAAGATATATCAAAAACTTTAAAATATTTGCTCTTTTTAAACCAACAATTCCACTTCTAAGTATATATCCCTCTTAAAATATGTACCAAGAAGTTCACTGTGGGGATGCCTGTCTGACTCAGTTCGTGGAGCATGTGACTCTTACGAGTTCAAGCCCCGCACTGGGTGTAAAGATTACTTAAAAATAAAATCTTAAGACAAAAAGTTCATTGTGATGTTATTTATCACCATTCAAAAACTTGAGGCATCTAAAAATAATTTTAAAAAAATTAAAAGTGAAGGCATCTTAAATATCCAAAAATCATAATCTGTAGTCTAGAAAACAAGAATGGAAGTGACTAATGTGTAGAAATTTCTAGTCTCCATCACAATTTAACATGTATGGCAAGAGTAAAACTCTTAATGTTTAATTTTATTTAATTATTTTTAGAGTTTTGTTTTTTTTTTTTAAGATTTTACTTATTTATTTGAGAGAGGGAGAGAGAAAGAGCACAAGTAGAGAGGCAGGGCAGAGGGAGAGGGAGAAGTAGACTCCCCACCAAGTAGAGAACTAGATACAGGGCTCGATCCCAGGACCCTGGGATCATGACCTGAGCAGAAAGCAGACACTTAACCGAATGAGTCACCCAGATACCCGATTTCATTTTTTTTATTTTAAAGATTTTATTTATTTATTTATTTGTCAGAGAGAGAGAGGGAGAAAGAACAAGTAGGGAGAAAGACAGGCAGAGGGACAGAAAAAAGCAGACTCCCACTGAGCAGGAAACGCAACTGAGCTCAAGGTCAGTACTTACCTGACTGAGCCACCCAGGGGCCCCAACCTAACTGGATCTTAAAACACCATTATCACCATTTTGCTGATGAAGTGGGTGTGTATGAGATGACTTTTCATGCATGTTTCAAGGTCCCTGTAGGGTCCCAAAATATGAAGACCTGGCACAGGGGGTGTCAAATCCAAATCCTGAAAGGATACTCATTTTTCTTGGAAAGTAGCTTTATTCATCACAATTTTTGCATTTCAACACTTACATGACACTTAAACTTTTGAGACAGACATAACAAATGTTTTGGGCTGGCAACCAATTCAGTTAGTAAAGATTAGGATGCCAACTTTGGAACCAGGCCGTCTGGATTCGCATCCTAGCTTCACTTCATTACTTGTTAGGTATATATTACCTAGGTATTTTACTTCAGGCAGGATGCTTAACTTTTCTGTGCTGCAGTGTTTCTCATCTGTAAAATGGGAACAATAAAATTTATCTTATTGGAGTACTGTGAAGCTCAGATGTAAAACATCTACAACCCTGCCGGGTCAATGCGTAAAAGCTCAATAAACATGAGTATTGAATGTTTGGTGCTTTAAAAAGCATATACACCAATTGTTTTCAACTGATTGCTTGTTCCCTGACTGCTCCAGGATTTGTTTGGAAGAAAAACTTGAATTTGTATAGCATTCCAAAGTTTTCAATACAACTTCCAAACACAATGCCCTTCAGTTTCACAAGCAATTCACAAAGTAGGCAAGTTGTTGAAGGCTAAAAGTTGGCAATTTAGGAAGAGACTCCAAAATTTCCTGGGGATCCTGCCACTGTTTAACATCCCACTGTTAAATGATGAAACTCCACAGCCTTGGAGCAAGCCTTCTGATGGAAAACATGTTATTTGGGAATTTCAGGGCTCTCTTTGGGGCAGCTGGCTCCTTTGCAAAGCTTTCTGATGCAAAGAGAAACCCATTCCCAGGAGTAGGATAAATCCATTCCTTTTAGAACAAAATAGGAGAAAGGCTATTATGGCCTGAAGAAAGAATCAAACTTTAATTTCCCCTGAAATCTTTCCATCCTTTATCCTTGTAAAGCCTGGGACAGGTGAGGGTCTGAAGACATGCCCTTTCTCTCCATTTGATCATTGTGTTAAAATGTGTCACCCATCCAGAAAGGTGCATAAAACATTTGAGTGACATACCCATTTGTTAAGTATAAAATGTAACAACGTGACTGCCTGCAGTAGGTGGTGGTTGGTAGCTACCTAACTAGTTTTGATCATACTATTAAACTCTTCAAGCAGGGGAGATTCTAAGTACTACCAGTGTGGGAGAAAAAAGGCTGCAGACTTGAGGGAGGTCCCTCAAGACTCAGACTCCACGGGGAACATGCTTCTCCCTTTCCCACTCCCCCTGCTTGTGTTTCCTCTTTCCCTGGCTCTCTCTCTCTGCCAAATAAATTAATTAATCAATCAATCAATCAATAAATAACTAACTAACTAAATAAATAAATAAATAAACTTAAAAAAAAAATCAACCCAAAGAATTAGGTTATGGGATTACAAAAGTAACCCACCAGATTAATGTTCTGTAAATGCTAATGGATTCTATCCAATGCTCATGAAGCTGTGATGACAGCTAAAAGCACCTGGGGCTGAGTGATCTAAAAGATACAGTAATCCTGGGAAGTACAACAACTAAAGATAATGTAAATAAAAGAAGAGTCACTGCCCTGAGTTGCCTGGAGTTAAAAAAAAATAATAACGATGACTTTGGAAGGAGGCAAATTTCACTAGTGTTTATCTTGCACTGTCCAGGGTAGATTTAGATTATATTTGGCAGACAGGAATATTCTGGTCATTACTGGGTTATATGGTGTGTTTACTTTTCAAGCCCTATAGTGTGGATATGATAGGCCTTGAGGTCATCCAGCTCTCTCCTTTTAATGCTCACCAAGCACTCTGACCCAGGGGACGGGCCTCGGTCAGCAGATAATCTATTTATTGAAAAGGCATATCCGCCTTTGTGAAATAGTATTCTGGTGGGTCATTAATCAGTCTCTGATGGATTAACTCAGTGTCAACCAGAGACCTGAGCCCGATTTCCTTGTGTGGGAGAGGTAGGAAGTCATACTGGGAGGAGCCAGAGCTGAAGAGCAATTTTCCACCTAAATACAGAAGTGGGGGAAAAAAGGGATGGAATCCCATTTTCCTCACAAACTAGTTTTTTGGTGTGTGTGTGTTTTTTTAAAATAACCTCTCCAACCGACGTGGGGCTTGAACTCACCACCCAGAGATCAAGAATTGGAAACTCTTCGATCAAGTCAGTGAGACACCCTTTCATTACCTAGTGTTTTGATACTGGTCAGGTTAGTTTACTTCTTCTTCTTTTTTTTTTTTTTAAGATTTTATTTATTTATTTGACAGAGAAACACAGCCAGAGAGGGAACACAAGCAGGGGGAGTGAGGGAGGGAGAAGCAGGCTTCCCACCAAGCGGGGAGCCCGATGCGGGGCTCGATCCCAGCTCTCCCGGATCATGACCTGAGCCGAAAGCAGTCGCTCAACAAACTGAGCCACACAGGCGCCCCAGTTTACTTCTTTAACCTTCAGCTTCCTCAAGGATAAACAGACATCTTTAGGGTTGTTCGGAGGATTGATTATAATGTTCAGCACAGTTTCTACCATAGAAGTTATATAGGTCTGATTCCTATTATAAAACCGAGGCAGAACTTCCATACTGGGGAACCCCAGCACAGCACGGTCATAAACAGAGATTAGCCTAGGTCTGCCCTCCATCCTGCCACTCTCCATTCTCCTCTTGGGTCAAATACATGGTTTTTGATAGCAGAGAAACCATGCCATGAGTCTTTTGTCTTAAATAGACAGTCAAATTCAGGACCCGGGAAAGCATACAGTATCCCCCCCTTTTTTTTTTCATACAGTACCTTTAAGAGCAAATTTGTTTCACTAAGTCTCTTCTAGCAACCAGGTTATAAAACTGTTCCAGATAGTGGGCCACCTGACAGGCTCACTCATTGGAGCATGTGACTCTTATTCTCAAGGTGTTAAATCCAAGCGCCACATTGGGTGTAGTGATTGTTTTAAAAAAATAAAATCCTTGGGGCACCTGGGTGGCTCAGTTGGTTAAGCGACTGCCTTCGGCTCAGGTCATGATCCTGGAGTCTTGGGATCGAGCCCCGCATCAGGGTCCCTGCTAGGTGGGAAGCCTGCTTCTCCCTCTCTCACTCCCCCTGCTTGTGTTCCCTCTCTCGCTGTGTTTCTCGCTGTCAAATAAATAAAATCTTTAAAAGAAAAAAAATCTGTATATAATATAACATTTGATTCCCTGAGTTAATAACTACTAATTGCCTACTGTTGCCTGGAAGCCTCACCAGTAGCATCAACAGTAGATTAATGCATATGTTGTATGTAATATGAATTCTATATTTCTTACAATACAGTAAGCCAGAGAAAAGAAAATGTTATTTAAAAATCATTAAGGAGGGGTACCTGGGTGGTTCAGTCACTAAGCCTCTGCCTTTGGCTCAGGTCATGATCCTAGAATCCCAGGATCTAGCCCCATATCAGGATCCCTGCTCAGCGGGGAGCCTGCTTCTCCCTCTCTCACTCCCCCTGCTTGTGTTCCCTCTCTCACTGTGTTTCTCTCTCTGTCAAATAAATAAATAAAATCTTTTTTAAAAAAAATCATTAAGAGAGTGCCTGGGTGGCTCAGTTGGTTAAGCAATTGCCTTTGGCTCATGTCATGATTCTGAATTCCCAGAATCGAGTCCCACATCAGGCTCTCAGCAACGTGGGGAGTCTACTTCTCCCTTTGACCTTCCCTTTCATGTTCTCTCTCTAATAAATAAATAAATCTTTAACATCTACCTCCTAAAAGGTTAAAAACCAGCGATCTAAGCCACATTGTTCTTCAATGTATATCAAGGCAATAATGAGTTGTTTTTGTTTTTTTATTTGATTTATTTGTCAGAGAGAGAGTGAGCACAAGCAGGGGGAGCAGTAGGCTCCCTGCCGAGCAAGGACCCCCAATACAGGACAGGATCCTAGGACCCTGGGATCAGGACCCAAGCCGAAGACAGACCTGTAACCGACTGAGTCACCCAGGTGCCCCATGAATTGGTTTCTTAAAATGAAGGATTTAGGGGCACCTGGCTGGTTCAATCAGTACAGCATGCAACTCCTTTTTTTTTTTTTTCTTAAGGCTTTTATTTATTTATTTGACAGAGAGAGATCACAAGTAGGCAGAGAGGCAGGCAGAGAGAGAGGAGGAAGCAGGCTCCCTGTGGAGCAGAGAGCCCAACGTGGGCCTCGATCCCAGGACCCTGAGATCATGACCTGAGTCGAAGGCAGAGGCTTTAACCCACTGAGCCACCCAGGCGCCCACAGCATGCAACTCTTAATCTTGAGGTAGCGAATTCAAGTCTCACATTGGGGACAGAGTTGACTTAAAAAAAAAAAAAGAAAGAAAGAAAAAAAAAAAGAATGCTTTATAGCATAAAGAATGCTATTTCCTTTTCGTTACCTTAAAAAAAAAAGATTTTAGGGGCGCCTGGGTGGCTCATTTGGTTAAGCCACTGCCTTTGGCTCAGGTCATGATCCTGGGGTCCCAGGACTGAATCCCGCATGGGGCTCCTGGCTCCTAGGGGAGTCTGCTTCTCCCTCTGACCTTCTTTTTTTTTTTTTTTTTTTTTTAAAGATTTTATTTATTTGACAGAGAGAAACACAGCTAGAGAGGGAACACAAGCAGGGGGAGTGAGAGAGGGAGAAGCAGGCCTCCCGCCGAGCAGGGAGCCCGATGTGGGACTCGATCCCGGGTCTCCGGGATCATGACCTGAGCCGAAGGCAGTCGCTCAACCAACTGAGCCACCCAGGCGCCCCTCTCCCTCTGACCTTCTTGCCTCTCATTCTCTCTCTCACTCAAAATAAAATCTTAAAAAAAAAAAGAGAGACTTTATTGGGGCGCCTGGGTGGCTTGGTCATTAAGCATCTGCCTTTGGCTAAGGTCATGATCCCAGAATCCTGGGATTGAGCCCCGCATCTGGCTCCCTGCTCGGCAAGAAGCCTGCTTCTCCCTCTCTCATTCCCCCTGCTTGTGTTCCCTCTCTAGCTGTGTTTCTGTCAAATAAATAAATAAAATCTTTTAAAAAAGTAAAAATAAAATAAAAATTAAAGGACTTTATTTATTTATGTATTTATTTAGAGAGCCCACACTTGAGCTGGGGAAGGGGCAGAGGGAGAGGGAGAGAGAGCATCCCAAGTGGATTCTGTGCCAAACATGGAGTCGGCTTGAGATGCTCTCTCTCCCTATACCCGTCCCCTGCTCTCTCTAATTAAGTAATTAAAATCTATTTAAAAATAAAATAAAAAGGGCGCCTGGGTGGCTCAGTCGTTTAGCATCTGACTTTGGCTCAGGTCATGATCCTGGTGTTCTGCGATCAAGTCCCGCATTGGGCTCCCTGCCCCGGGAAGGGGGGAGCTGGAGGGGGGGAGCTGCTTCTCTCTCTCTCACTCCCCCTGCTGTGTTCCCTCTCTCAGTGTGTTTCTGTCAAATAAATAAATAAAATCTTAAAAATAAATAAAAATAATAAAATAAAACAATTTTTTAAAATTTTTAAAAATTTAAATGGCTTCTGTTTCATAGTAGACAAAATAAGGATAATGAGTATTTCACAAAGCTCCATATGTTTTACATGACACAGTATTTAATTAACCTAAAGTTAGAAATGAGCTAATATTATGATTTCTGAAAGAGAACTAAAAGAAGGGTCAAATAAGTAATCATTTTTATTAACAACTTGCTTTCAAGGAGTGTCTATGCTGATGGGAGAGATGCATACCAAGAAAAATTTTAATGTCGCTGTAACAGAATAAGGTTTAAGATGGAGATCAGCACAGGGCGCTGTAAGAACAGAAAGGGCAGTTAAATCAAACTAGAGGTTCACATTCAGGCAGGAGATGACACCTAAGCAGAGTCTGGAAAGTGAAGGGAGAAGGAGCCATGGAAGAAGGTGCAAGGGCTTACAACTGCTGCCCCAGGCAGAAGGAACAACAAGAGCCAAGGCAATGGCACCTGTGCTGGGAAGTACAAAGGTTCATTATTCCTACAACAACGAGTTCAAGGCGGGACATGACATCTCAGGAGGCAGGCGTGGGGAGTAAATGGCATGTCACAAAATATTTTCTTCAGGGGCGCCTGGGTGGCTCAGTCATTAAGTATCTGCCTTTGGCTTGGATCATGATCTCAGGGTCCTGGGATGGAGCCCCAGCTTTCAGGCTCCTTGCTTAGCGGGAAGCCTGCTTCTCTCTATCCCACTCCCCCTGCTTGTGTTCCCTCTCTAGCTGTGTAGCTGGCAAATAAGTAAAAGCTTTAAAAGAAATGTTTTTTTCTTCACGTTTTCCCACAATATATAAAGCCTAGACGAATATTTTATGCAAACACTTGTCATCACAATGCTTATTTCTGTGATGAGCTAAGACAAGACATAAGTCTTGGAAAAGCTGCGCTTAATTTCCTTTTTTTTCCTTAGGATTTACTTATTTATTTGACAGAGAGCTAGAGAGCTAGCACAAGTAGGGGAGCAGCAGGTGGAGGGAGAGGGAGAAGCAGGCTTCCTGCTGAGCAAGGAGCCGCTGCAGGGCTTGATCCTAGTATCCTGGGATCACACCCAAGGGGAAGGCAGCAGCTTAACCTACTGAGCCAAGCAGGCACCCCTGGGCTTAATTTCCATGAACAAACTCTACATTTCCTTTCTATTTTTCTCTGTGAACTGAGAAAATGTATAGTTTTTAAGCATTTAAAAGCAGCACTTCTTTTCCCCCTCGTTAGAATTTCAGGGGTCTGATGACCTTTCTTGTACAATGTGGGATCTTTTTTTTTAAGATTTTTTTTACTTATTTGACAGAGATCACAAGTAGGCAGAGAGGCAGGCAGAGAGAGGAAGCAGGCTCCCCGCTGAGCTGAGAGCCCAATGCAGGCCTCCATCTCAGGATCCTGAGATCATGACCTGAGCTGAAGGCAGAGGCTTTAACCCACTGAGCCACCCAGGCGCCCTACAACGTGGGATCTTAAGGGAATCATAGAGGAAGCCAGAGCAATGCTTAAGTCATAGAAACCTGCAGAACTAATTGGTTTCTGCCTGACTATTTGTTTGGGGATATATTTTAAAACAAATCATTTTTAGAGATTTCTGATCTAAGGACTAAACATTGTCGCTAATTTTATGGGCACAAGGGAGTAGTTACCTAGTGAAGAAGCACATTTGTTGGTTGTTATGTTTGTTGTGTGTATTTTAAATGTCAGAGCCTCTGTTATCAATGCTTCTGATCTGGTTGGCCTCAAACCAAGATACTGACCTCATATCCTAGTTACTCTGTGAGGATCATGTTGGGGAAGAGAGCACAGCAGGAGACCTGCCCCCTTCCCCCTGCTTTCAGAGCTGCTGCAAGATACTTGAACATTCAAATACATTAGGGAAGGCCTGATCCACAAAGACCTTCCTCTTGCTTTACTGTGAAGGGCAAATCTTTTTGGTCCATAAAAAGAAATTCCAGAGAACAAATCTCTGTGCAAAGTACTTTGCCATGTTTAGCAAGCATTCCACTAGTTTGGGTGAACCCGGGGAGAAGAAAGTGCCAAGGAAACTAGGCGCTTTCTAACACTTCTAAGTATAAAAGTACTACTTCATCCTTAGCTATATGTTTGTTCTTATACTTAGACATTCTTAGGTGAAGAAAGGGGTTGGTCTACAGGACTGCATATTAGACATGAAAGAGAAAAAAAAAAGTTTAAATAAGTGGAAAAATCATAAGCAGTGCCCCAAATAAAAAGATCCCAGAAAAAAAAAATTCCTGAAAGAAAGACCTAGATAAGAAATTAAATGTGTTATGTTTGTTAAATGTTATAAACATTTCAATTTATTCAGTTTAGTGGAAGTCTGGCTGGATCAGTCGGTCAAGCACGTGACTCTTAATCTCAGGATTGTGAGTTCAAGCCCCACATTGGATATAGAGATTACTTACAAATAAAATCTTTAAAAAACAAAAATTTATTTAGCTCAAATTTCATGACTTGGCCAACTAGCTCTGTAACACCAAGATTCTATCATTTGCCTTAAACAATGTCAATCTTCTGAATTAAATTTCCCAAACAAATCCTTCAGGTATGGATTATTTTCATAATCCATTGACCATTCCACAATCCCTTGACCAAGCGAGGTGGCTTATTCAATAAATCATTTGAAGAATATTTTGGAGTCTCAAAGAACCTTTCCCAAGTAATTTGTTGTGAAGGAAATTAGGTGAGTTTAACATCAAAAGATTATCATGGCTACATGCAATAATATGGGTGAAACTCACAAACAATGTTAAGTAAAAAGCCAGACACAAGAAGGGACATATTCTATAATTGTATTGGTACAAAGTTTTTAAAAAGGCAAAACTAATCTATGTTTGTAGAAGTCAGAAGAGTGGTTACCCCTGAAGGAGGGAGGCATACAGGAAGCTTGAAAGATGCTGAAAATGTTTTTTTGTTGTTGTTGTTGTTGTTTTAAGATTTTTAAAATTTATTTGACAGAGAGAGAGATCACAAGTAAGCAGGGAGCAGGCAGAGAGAGGAGGAAGCAGGCTCCCTGCTGAGCAGAGAGCAGAATGCGGCCTTGATCCCAGGACCCTGAGAGCTGAAGGCAGAGGCTTAACCTGCTGAGCCACCTAGGTGCCCTCCCCTGTACACTTTTAAAAAACAAAAACAAAACCAGTATTTGTAGAACTATTGTTATTTTTTTTAAGATATTATTTTGAAGTAATCTCTATACCCAAAGTGGGACTTGAACTGACAACCTTGAGATCAAGAATTGCCCACTGCACCAAATAAGCCAGCCAGGAGCCCCGAAGAACTATTAGTTATACTTTTCATTGCTTAGCTCCACTGGCTCGTCCCTAAGTACTTCCTAGACTTCCAGACTAGGTTATCTGGTTGTGCAATGAGTCAGATACATATTTCCACTTGAAGACAGAGCTAATTAAAATGACACTACTTGAGTTCCACTGGCCTCCCTGACATCTACCCATTTATTATTCACTGCTTCCTTTCTCTCCCTGAGCAATGCTCAGCAGTAGTCAATATTGTGGGAAGGACTCTGTGGTTTTCAACCTTGCCTGCACACTAAGATCACAGGGGGGAACTTTTTTTTTTTTATTTGACAGACAGAAACACAGTTAGAACCAGGGGAACTTTGAAAACCCCTGATGCCTGAACCCTATCTCTACAGATTCTATTTAAATGTTGCCACGTAGGCATCTGAATTTTTTTTTAAATATTTTATTCATGTATTTGACAGAGAGAGATCACAAGTAGGCAGAGAGTCAGGCAGAGCGAGAGAGGAGGAAGCAGGCTACTTGCTGAGCAGAGAGCCTGACCTGGGCCTTGATCCCAAGACTGATATCATGACCTGAGCCGAAGACTGAGGCTTAACATACTGAGTTACCCAGGTGCCCGGCATCTGAATTTTTTAAAAGTTCCCTGGAGACCAAAATCTGGACATATTGATACATTCCCTAAACATATTCCCATGTGTGCACGTGCCCATACACACAACATGTACACACTTTCTCCCCTCCAGGTGCTTCTAATATACAGCTGATATTGAGAACCACTGGGATAGTGGTTTCCACAAAGAACTGAAAATCTAAATTCTCACTCTGCCATTTATTAGCTATATGACATGGATCAACTATTTGACCTCTCTGAACTTCAGGGATGACTTTGAGACACACCTACATAGTACACAGTAGGATGTTTAAAAATGTTAGTTTAGGGGCGCCTGGGTGGCTCAGTTGGTTGGGCGACTGCCTTCGGCTCGGGTCATGATCCCGGAGACCCGGCATCAAGCCCCACATCGGGCTCCCTGCTCGGCGGGAAGCCTGCTTCTCCCTCTCTCACTCCCCCTGCTTGTGTTCCCTCTCTGGCTGTGTTTCTCTCTGTCAAATAAATAAATAAAATCTTTAAAAAAAAAAATGTTAGTTTAAGGGGATGGGGCTGACTCCATCAGTGGAGCAGGAGATGCTTGATCTTAGGGTGAGTTCGAGCCTTTTAAGATTTCATTCATTTATTTGACAGAGAGAGAGAGCACAGGTAGGCAGAGAGACAGGCAGAGACAGAGGGGGAAGCAGGCTCCCGCTGAGCAGAGAGCCCAATGCAGGGCTGGATCCCAAGACCCTGAGATCAAGACTTGAGCAGAAGGCAGAGGCTTTAACCCACTGAGCCACCCAGGCGCCCCTGGGCATAGAGTTTAAAAAAAAAAAAAAGGCAACTAGCATTTTCTTTTAAGTAAGCTCTATGTACAACATGGGGCTCAAACTCACTGACCCTGAGATCAAGCATCCCATGCTCCACTGACTGAGCCAGTCAGGTACACTTGCCTTTCCTATTTTCTTTTCCTTTAAAAACCAGAGAACTCTAGTATAAATCAAAAAATTTTTAAATAGGGGAAAAAAGAAAAAAACCTAGGGAATTCTATTTTTTTAAAAAAACTGTTGTTGGAATGCCTGGGTGTCTCAGTTGGTTAAATGTCTGCCTTTGGCTCAGTCATGATGTCTTGGGATCCAGTCCCATATCAGGCTCCTCACTGAGCAAGGAGCCTGCTCTTCCCTCTGCTGGCCACTCCCCCTGCTTGTGTGCTTTCTCTTTCTGATGAATAAATACATAAATAAAAATCTTAAAAAACAAATAAATTAAAAAAATTAAAAAACAGCTGCCTTGTGACCCTTATCAAGTTCTAATCTGATGTTCTGCTTCCTATACCTAGTACTTGCTCAGGTTTCTTAACCAACTTACCGAACCTCTTGTCCTCTGGCTCTCTGTTCGCTAGACTTGTAGATTGGGAACCTGATCTTTGCCTTGGTTGACCTCACAGGATTGGGCATCTGGACCACCTGTCCACCCATTTCTGATTTTCGCTTCCCTTACTTGCTCTGTCTTTATTGCTGCTGAAAAGCCTAGCTTGCCACATAGCAATCTTTGAGTTTGATCTTCAAGGTCAGGTAAGAGGTGGGGTACTTAGGTTGCACAGTTGGTTAAGCACCGGACTCTTGGTTTGGGCTCAGGTCCTGATCTCAGGGTCGTGAGATTGAGCCCTGTGCTGGGCTCCGTGCTGAGCATGGAGTCTGCTTCAGATCTTCTCTCTCCCTATGCCTCTACCCCTACTGCTAATGTGCTCTCTCTCTCTCTCAAATAACTAAATCTTCGGGATAAAAAAAGATCACGTAAGAATTAGGATTTGGGGCGCCTGGGTGGCTCAGTTGGTTAAGCAACTGCCTTCGGCTCAGGTCATGATCCTGGAGACCCAGGATCGAGCCCCACATCAGGCTCCCTGCTCGCCAGGAAGCCTGCTTCTCCCTCTCTCACTCCCACTGCTTGTGTGCCCTCTCTCGCTGTATTTCTCTCTGCCAAATAAAGAAATTAAATTTAAAAGAAAAAAGAATTAGGATTTGGATCAATGGAGAGAATGGGGTTGGGAAGTCCAGATAATGGGCCATGAAGAACAAAAAGAAAAGCCATGAAGGAACAACATATCAGGGAATAGAAAGTGGCTTTGAGGGATTTCTAGAGAGGAGAGGTTGTAAATGGGGAGCCTACAGGCCAGATCCAGCTCACAGTCATTCTGGTTAGTCCTCACAATGTTTATAAGGTTTTGAATTGATTGTTGCTATTTAAAATTGGGAGATTTTGGGGCACCTGGATGGCTCAGAGGGTTAAGTCTCTGCCTTTGGCTCAGGTCATGATCTCAGGGTCCTGGGATCGAGTCCCACATCAGGCTCTCTGCTCAGCGGGGAGCCTGCGTCCCCTCTTTCTCTGCCTGCCTCTCTGCCTATTTGTGATCTCTCTCTGTGTGTCTAATAAATAAAACAATTTTTTTAAGAGTTTATTTATTTGACAGAGAGAAACACAGCCAGAGGGGGAACATAAGCAGGGGTAGTGAGAGAGGGAGAAGCAGGCTTCCTGCCGAACAGAGAGCCTAATGTGGGACTCGATCCTGGGTCTCCAGGATCATGACCTGAGCCGAAGGCAGTCGCCCAACCAACTGAGCCACCCAGGCGCCCAAATAAATAAAATCTTTTTTAAAAATTGGGAATTTTCTTTTCTTTTTTTTTTTTTTTAAAGATTTTATTTATTTGACAGAGAGAAACACAGCCAGAGAGGGAACACAAGCAGGGGGAGTGAGAGAGGGAGAAGCAGGCTTCCCGCCGAGCAGGGAGCCCGATGTGGGACTTGATCCCGGGTCTCCAGGATCATGACCTGAGCTGAAGGCAGTCGCTTAACCAAATGAGCCACCCAGGCGCCCCAAAATTGGGAATTTTCATATCAAAATCCAGATGCCCAACTTTTCTTGAAAAAGATTTGACAGCACTGCACACACTCCACATGTGAACTGCGGGAAGATCAGTAGCTGCTGCCCTTCAGTGTGAGGTATCCTCTCTCCAGTTTTGGGCAACTTTCACCACCACCTGCGTCACCTCTTCATTTACTGGCTTGTCTCTCTAGGTGTTCAATAATTATCTAGTTAATGAATCAATCAGAACTGGAGGGAGAGATGGGAAGCCTGGGTGGCTCAGTCAGCTAAGCACCTGACTTCAGCTCGGTCATGAACCCAAGGTCCTGGGATCAACTCCTGCATCGGGCTCCCTGCTCAGGGGGGAGCCTGCTTCTCCCTCTGCTGTTCTCCCTGCATGTGCTCTCTTTCTCTCTGACAAATAAATAAATAAAACCTTAAAAAAAAAAAAAAAGAATGGAAGGGAGAGAGAAAGAAGAGCAAGGAGAGAAGGAAAGAGAGTCCCCCTATTAATACCAAGGAGTTATATCAAATGCTCTCACAATATACCTTAAACTTATAGAATATCATATATCACCTATATTTCAATAAATCTTGGGGGGGGGGAGAAAAATAACAGTACTGAAGAGAGTAACTCTAGAAGATCTCAAATAACACACCAGTTTAAGTGCAGATCCTTGGTATGGCGTGAAAGTCACCTGAAGGCATTTTCCCATGCAGCGTGATCAAGGTGAGTGCTTGAAAATATTGAAAAGTTTAAAAACTTCAGCTAGCACATATGACAAAGGAGTGTTTGCCTGACTTTATGGAACACTAGTAAAATTAGGCTCTCCGACTTTACATATGATATACAGTTGAAAATAAATAATGAAAAGAATGCTAATAAAATTAATGATTTGAGGGGCGCCTGGGTGGCTCAGTTGGTTAAGCGACTGCCTTCGGCTCAGGTCATGATCCCGGAGACCCGGGATAGAGCCCCACATCGGGCTCCCTGCTAGGCGGGAAGCCTGCTTCTCCCTCTCTCCCTCCCCCTGCTTGTGTTCCCCCTCTGGCTGTGTTTCTCTCTGTCAAATAAATAAAATCTTTAAAAAAAAAAAATTAATGATTTGAAAAATCTACTTCTGAGTTAAGTATTTTTTTTTAAGATTTTATTTATTTATTTGACAGAGAGAAACACAGTGAGAGAGGGAACACAAGCAGAGGGAGTGAGAGAGGGAGAAGCAGGCTTCCCTGCGGAGCAGGGAGCCCAATGTGGGGCTCGACCCTGGGTCTCTGGGATCATGACCTGGGCTGAAGGCAGTTGCTTAACCCACTGAGCCACCCAGGCGCCCCTAAGTATGTTTTTATATCTCACCAAGTTCCAGGGAGGATTTAAGATGGCAGGAAGAGCTGAAGTGTGAGGCATCATATCCACAAACAAGAGTTGGAGGGATTTTTAGTAATTTTGAGCATGAAGTAAATTGGGGCAGGAGGACAGAGAAGAAGGGGTAAGTCATGACCTAGTGAATGCCCAGGCTCAAGGCTTAGTTCCCAGAAGACTTTGTCAGTGAAGGTGGGGGGCACTGCACTAGTGGGACTGGGAAAAAATAAAATAAAACAGAATATGATTGTCTGGGAATAGACCTGATAAAACTAATCAACACTTCAGGGCTTCAGCAAAACAGGCCTCACCCCTACAGGGAGCACGACATTCTTGGGAAGTCAAGACAAGCATCACTGAGGTCCTCGGGAGGGATGGCTATGTGACTGCAGCCTGGCAGGCCCACCAATCAGACTCAATTCTAAGTTCACCAAAATATGATCCTTCAGTTCCTGCCATGGTGTCTCCTGAACTGGTCTGAACCTGGAGGGGATGGTTACTGACGTGCAGCCCTTATAGTTCAAGGTGGGAGCAGCGCTAAGAAGTCTCAGACATTCCAGAAATTAGCTAGAAACATGCATTAGTCAGGAGCTCAGGAAAGAAGGTTGGAAGCTGAAATCTGGGAGGAATGCTGAGAAGTCAGTGCTAAGGGAGAAGCATATCACCCTCAAAACATTCACATTTAAGGGATAAAGGGATAGGAAGGAACCACCATAGGGTCACATAGAAAAACCTGAATAGAACAGAATTGTTCAGGGGCGCCTGGGTGGCTCAGTTGGTTAAGCGATTGCCTTCAGCTCAGGTCATGATCCCAGACACCCGGGATCGAGTCCCACATCTCGCTCCCTGCTTGGGGGGAAGCCTGCTTCTCCCTCTCTCACTCCCCCTACTTGTGTTCCCTCTATGGCTGTGTTTCTGTCTATCAAATAAATAAAGTCTTTAAAAAAAAAAAAGAACAGAGTTGTTCAACATCACAAGCTAAGAGAGCAATAAGTTTAAAAGACAGGGCTGACAAGAGACTTTTTTTTTTTAAGATTTTATTCATCCATTTGACAGACAGATACATAGGGAACAAGCACTGGGTCTTATATGAGACTGATGAATCACCGCCTCTAGCTCTGAAACTAATACATTATATGTTAATTACTTGAATTTAAATAAACTTAAAAATGTTTTAATAAAAGGGGGGCTAGTAACAGGCATTTACTGAATTATAATTATAATTATACAGAGGACAGAGAGTGAAATAATGCCCAGGATCTGGTTGGTAAGCTTCAAAAAAGCTGTCACGTAAAGGGGTGGAAACCAGATTGAAAGGGGTTAAGAATAGGAAATTCATGGGTGCCAACCAATGTGTTGGTATTTATGGCAGTAAAGTTTGAGTCGTGTTTGTTTTGGCTGTGGAGTTGCTAGGCTATGACAAGTGCACACTGAATTCCTGCCAGGCCATCCCCCTTTTATGTCATGAAAGAAATAAGAAATCACCTAGATCATCAATGCTGACTTAGTCCTGTACTTGTTATATTTATTATTTTTCAAAATGGAAGTCAACAGCTCTCCAGTTCCATCTGTGGTTGCCAAGAGTCCTTCACGGGCTGGGCCGTGTTACGTGAAGGACCATGTGGCTCATCCCCCTGGGAACATGGAGGGGTCACCCAGCAGCAGACTGACTCAGCAGGAGGGGATATGGCATCTTTCCTTGGCTGTGCGTATTTGTTTTTACTTCCACACAAGTGCCCAGTGGCCTTGGCAAAACAAAAACAAAAACATTTCAACCTGTAAATGAGGCAGGCCAGCCTTCTAGCACTTGTTCCCAGTCATCAGTGTCGCCATGGAAAGAAGGCTAAATCCGGAGAGCGGACACCAATGGGCAGCCTGCTCATTTTATGATTATAATTCTTTATACGGTTCCCTGTTCACATGCACGCAAGGGTGACAAAATTAAATTCACAGCACTTCCCACAGGGTAGGTGTTCGAATATACTTGTTTTTAAGCAGTCAGAAAATGGTCATTGCTAATAGAAACAATTTAAAGGAAACAGAACTCCTTGAAAAGTACAAACCCGTATATTCAGACTTTATTTCTCATCCTCTTTAAAAAGACAAGTGAATTGGGCTTTCTTATATATGGCACCGAAAACAGAAACCTTAGAGAAAAGAATTTAGGCAAATTTAAATCATGAAATCTATGTACTTCGCTGAAATATTTACAGATGAAATCTGATGTCTGGGATTTGCTTCAAAATGATAAATAATTTAGGGGATGTGGGTAAGGGTATATATAGATAATATAAGATTAGCCTTAAATTGATAATTATTTAGGGTGCCTGGATGGTTCAGTGGGTTAAAGCCTCTGCCTTCGGCTCAGGTCATGATCTCAGGGTCCTGGGATCTAGGCCCACATCCTGCTCTCTGCTCAGCGGGGAGCCTGCTTCCTCCTCTCTCCGCCCGCTCTCTGCTTACTTATGATCTCTCTCTCTCTCTGTCAAATAAATAAATAAAATCTTTTAAAAAATTGATAATTCTTGGGGCGCCTGGGTGGCTCAGTTGGTTGGGCGACTGCCTTCGACTCGGGTCATGATTCCAGAGACCCAGGATCGAGTCCCATGTCGGGCTCCCTGCTCGGTGGGAAGCCTGCTTCTCCCTCTCTCACTCCCCCTGCTTGTGTTCCCTCTCTGGTTGTGTTTCTCTCTGTCAAATAAATAAATAAAAAAATTTTGATAATTATTTAAACTTAGCAATGAATATGTAGAGATTTAATATAGTATTCTCCCCACTTTCATTTGTTTGACATTTTCCACGATATCATGTTTTCAAAAAGTACTGTACTTTTGTAAATTAGATAATATCTTGCAAACAAAATTGAAAGGAAATATGCAAAATGCTATCCTGTAAGGGTTTATACCCTCAAGTGAGAAACAGTTCTTACAAATGAATTAGAAAGACTTAGTGAATAGAAAAAAATGTCAGGAATGGGTAATTAAAAGAAGAAATACAAAAAGCTAATAATCATATGGAAACATATCCAACTTCACTGGGAGAGTGAAGGATGGTTCCCCCCCAAGGACGTCCATGTCCTAATCCATAGACTCTGAATGTCACTTTACATGGCAAAAATAGACTTTGCAGACGTTGATCACAAATTCTGGGATGGGGAGATGATCCTGGATTATCCCAATAGGCCCCAAGTAATCACATGGGTCCTCCTGAGAGAGAGGCAAGAGAAAGCAAGAGCATCAACATTAGAGAGAAGGAGACCTGGGGAAAGAAGCAGAATCTGTGAAGGAGATTCAATAAGGCCACGTTGGCAGCTTTGAATAGGAGGGACCGTGAGCCAGGAGGTGCAGGTGGCCTTTAGAAGCTGGCAAAGGCAAGGAAACTGATTCTCCCCGAGAGCCTCCAGAACGGAGCAGCCCTGCTGACACCTTGTCTTTAGCCTAGTCACTGTGCCTGCAAGAAAACACAGCACTGTCTTCTGATCTCACTTCAAATTCCTACTGACTCCCAGGGGTCCCACCTCCATCACCACTGCAATTGGGCTACTATTTCTTTTTTTTTATTATTTCTTAAAGATTTTATTTATTTATTTGACAGAGAGAAACACAGCTAGAGAGGGAACACAAGCAAGCGGAGTGAGAGGGGGAGAAGCAGGCTTCTCACTGAGCAGGGAGCCCAATGCGGGGCTTGATCCTGGGACTCCCCGATCATGACCTGAGCCAAAGGCAGACGCTTAATGACTGAGCCATCCAGGCGCCCTTTGCTACTATTTCTCGTCAATTTCTTCTCCAGGGTAACTATGTCACAGTTTTTCTGCTCTCCTCAAGTTTGCAGACAATTTCCCTAGTTTACCTCCCAATGCATTCCTGTCCTCTCTGCAGTTTGCTGGAGGGAGGGGACTTCATCAGGTGCCCACTACCAAGGGGAACAATCAGGGGCTTCCCTGTTCTCCTGCCTCTTCACCCACCACTTTTCCATCCTTCCTGTTGCTTTCCATACATATACCGTGCTCCTTTCAAAGGTGAAGTGTCCCCTCCTGCTCCTGCAGTTGTCCATCATCACATTTTTCCCTCTCCACTGGATCCTTCCCATTAGCATGGAAACATGCTTTTAAACTAGTCCCACTGAAAAGCAGTAACCAGCTTCTCCTACTGTGTTCCCCTGTAGCTATGCCCCATTTCTCCGCTTTTCCTCGGAGTAAAAACTCAAGAGTTGTGTATGCCTGCTATCTCTAATTCCTCTTCTATCCTTTTTGAACCCACTCCAATTGGTTGTTAATCCATCCTCGGCAAAGAGCTACACAATGGGAATCATTATTTCCATTTACAGAAGACGAAACGGAGTCTCAGAGATGTGGGGCAGATTGTTCAACCCACACACCATGACTATAATGGCGGGGCCCCTCCTAGTCACTGTTTCAACCAGGCTCACCGAGTTTCTTATTTTCTCCCATACATTAGACCACACAGTCAGCCTCCTATAACATTGGCTGATAAAGCATTTAAAAGATGTAATTCCAATTACCTTATGGACTAAAACATAATATATAATATTTCAGAGTTCAAGTCTGTGTTATGGCTTACATAAAGATGTTTTCTCTTGTACTTACTGCTTTTAGGAAAGATCTCATGAATATTTCCTTAAGCTATGAGGCTACATTACTATGATCTATACTGTATCATTTTATTTGTAAATTAATTATTTTAGGAGTGCCTGCCTGGGTAGCTCAATAGTTAAGCAACTGCCTTCAATTCAGGTCATGATCTTGCTTGTGTCCCCTCTCTAGCTCTGTTTCGGTCAAATAAATAAAACAAAATCTAAAAAAAAAAAGTTTATTATTTTAACTAATCCATGCTCCACATGGAGATGTAGGAAATAAGAAGCAAATATGAGCCACAATCACATGACCAAAGACAAATACTGTTAGCACTTTCCTTTCTTTCCAAGTTTTCTTTTCTTTTTTTAAAGATTTATTTATTTATTTGATACAGAGAGAGAGAGAGAGATCACGGGTTGGCAGAGAGAGAAGGGGAAGCAGACTCCTGCTAAGCAGACAGCCCAATGTGGGGCTTGATCCCATGACCCTGAGATCATGACCTGAGCTGAAGGCAGAGGCTTAACCCTCTGAGCCACCCACGTACCCCTCTTTTCTTCTTCTTCTTCTTTTTTTTTCTTTTAAGATTTTATTTATTTATTTGACAGAGAGAAACACAGTGAGAGAGGGAACACAAGCAAGGGGAGTGAGAGAGGGAGAAGCAGGCTTCCCGCCGAGCAGGAAGCCCGATGTGGGGCTTGATCCCGGATCTTCAGGATCATGACCTGAGCCAAAGGCAGTTGCTCAACCAACTGAGCCACCCAGGCGCCCCTCCCTCTTTTCTTTTTTAAATATTTTATTTATTCATCTGAGAGAGAGACAGAGACAGAGAGAGCACAAGTGGGGGGAGAGGCAGAAGGAGAGGGAGAAGCAGGCTTCCATTGGGGCGCTGAGCTGGGAGACCGACTTAGAGCTCCATCTCAGGACCTGGAGATCATGCCCGAGCTGAAGGCAGATCCCCAACCATCTGAGCCACCCAGGCACTCCTCTTTCCAAGTTTTTGTGTTTATTTTTTCCTAGTCATACTCACAGCAAATACAGAAAAGTAATCTTGCATTATCTATTAATATATGCAAATAAATCAACATAAATAAAAACATGTATACTAAGAATGGGAAATGTTTAATTTAGCACAGACAAAAATGGGCAATCAATGTTCAACAAAAAATAGTTAAGTACTTTGTTTCCTCCTCTGCACAGTCAACATAATACTAGTACTTCATTGCATTATTGTTAAGAATTAAATTAGATAATGTATGGAAAGCATAGAGTATATAAATGACAGATAACTGCTCAAAGAGCATGTTAATTTTACCGCAGCTTATCTCCTCAACCTTGTATTCTCTAATTTGGCCATTTCTAGCTCAGGTCAAAGATCTCTAACCTGGTCCCACAATTTCAGAATTTTCATTTTTAGGCTTCAGTGAGATGAGGTCATTCTGTCAACTGAACAGCTACCAAGGAAACTGAGTCCTCTGTGTCCTATTTCTCAGAAAAATGAGTTCTGCTGCACTGTTTCATAAATGTTCCATCTGTCTCGCTGATGGACCTAAATCCATCTTCAACCACAAATTACCAGCTCTAAGGAATTAGGGCTGCTTGGCCTACATCGTTGGTTTGTCCCTTTCTCTTTTTGATGGCTACTTTGTCAGAGCTTTCATTCACTTCTTCTCCCTTGGGATAGCAAGCACTCAGTCTTTTTAATCCTCTATTTAGTTTTCTTGTCCACTTTTGGCATCTCACAAGATCAGGCCAAAAAATAAAACTCCCAACAAATAAAATAGTGTCAGTACAATAAGTATTTTTTGAATGAGATTCTTCTATTTATTTTTTTAAGGTAATCTCTACACTCAATGTGGAGCTCGAACTCATGACACCTTGATCAGCCAAGAGCCCCAAGATTATTTCTTTTTATTGTCCAAAGAAGCATGCTGAAAATATACTAAGAGTTTATTAATGGCACTTTTTTTTTTAAAGATTTTATTTATTTGACAGAGAGAAACACAGCTAGAGAGGGAACACAAGCAGGGGGAGTGAGAGAGGGAGAAGCAGGCTTCCCGCCGAGCAGGAAGCCCGATGTGGGACCTGATCCCGGTTCTCCGGGATCATGACCTGAGCCGAAGGCAGTCACTTAACCAACTGAGCCACCCAGGATCCCTATTAAGGGCACATTTAAAAAGGGGGGAAAGGTTAAATAAAATTGGACTAATAATTTTAAACAATTTGGTTTAAATATTTTTCTTATGACCCTTAATTTGCTAAAAGGAATATTATTGCATAAGCCATATTCTAAACATGGAACAACAGTGTCATCTAGATCCAGTAAATAATACCCTAGTCATTGTGTTTGTTTACATTTGTTGTACATTCTAGCCAGTTGTTAGAAAGTTTCTGGACTCAAAAACAAATATTGACATAATTTTGGAGAACAACTTTATCCAATCATCTTCTACCCACTAGACTACGCTAGAGGAATAAAAAAATAGACCATGAAGGGATTCAAAATATGCCACAGTGACATAAAAATTATTTTGAGCAGAAAGCATTTGACTTTTTGAAATCTTTTATCTGCCTAAAAGCAGAGCCTCCCCAACGAACTCAAACCTAAATTGACACAGAACAATGAGGTTAGATTGATTTTTTTTAAGTTTATTTTTTATTTTGTTATTTTTAAAAAATATTTTACTTATTCATTTGACACAGAGGGAGAGACATTGAGAGAGCAAACACAAGCACTGGGAGTGGGAAAGGGAGAAGCAGGCTTTCTGCTGAGGAAGGAGCCCCATGCGGGGCTTGATCTCAGGACCCTGGGATCATGACCCGAGTTGAAGGCAGATGCTCAAGTCTGAGGCACCCAGGTGCCTCCTCCCCTTTTAAAAATATTTTATTTATTTATTTTACAGAGAGATAGAGAGAAAGCACAAATAGGCAGGGCAGCAGGCAGAGGGAGAGAGAGAAGGGCCCGATCATGACCCGAGCCAAAGGCAGATGCCCAACTGACCAAGCCACCCAGGAACCCCGGTTAGATTGATTCTTATCACCAGAACATTGAGAAGTCGCCACACCTAAGCAGACGTTGTCACAAAACTACCATCTCTTCCATACCTACTTATAGGGGCCCATGAATCTTCCCCAACACTCATCTGTTTTCCCATAAATGTCTTCTTTCCCCCCCCTTCCCTTATTAAGAAATCTTTTGTTTTTCAGTAAGTACCCTTCCTCCATTAGGATGGTATAATACAAGCCCTAAATTCTAACTGCCCCTTTGACACACATTTCCTATGAAGTTCTGTATATACATTAATAAAAACATGATTAATTTTTGTCTTTTTCTTGCCAATCTTTCTTTTGTCAGCTTAACTCAAAGGCTCCCAAAAACTGAACCTAAGACAGAAGAAAAGTTTTTTTTTTTCCCTGACAACCTTACGATCTAGCATTTCCAATATTTGTTTGGAAATGCTGAATTTTAAAACTTCCTATGTGCCCTACTGTAAGAGAAAGCATTATGTATGGATTCATTAGTAGGACTATATATGGAAGTGGCAGCAAGGTAATTAATGTCTTGGATGTCCCTGGGCACCCGCCCACCCTGGAATTTGGAAATAAGATTGGCATCAGAGAGAGCAGAAATAAATCAAAGTCATCCTAAAGAGAATTCCAAATGATTCCATGAGGTAAAGCTGGACCATAATGAGACTGAATATGTAAATATATCGACAGATGAAGAAGTCAGTGAACACGGTGGTTGGTCAACTCTGAAAGGAATAAAAGAAGGAGCCCAGGGAACAACCTTGGGGCAGTTCTTGCATTATCCAGAGCTGCGGCCATTTGGGCACTACAGGTTCAGCAGTTTCTTCAGAGCAGGGAGAAGAGTCTCCTATACTTCGTCAGTTGAAGAAGAGTCCTGAAAGCCACTCACTTTCTTTTGTTCCAACAGAGTAGGTACTTAATAAGTGGAAGGAAGGAAGGAAGCAAGGAAGCAAGGAAGGAAAGAAGGAAGGGAGGGAGGGAGGAAAGAAGGAAGGGAGGGTGGGTGCAGGGGGTTCCCACATGCAACTTCCTGATTGTCATATGGATTCCCTATAATTTCCGATAGGGTGAGAAAGTGTTGGCAAGGAGTCTCCTTCTCCTGACAGTTACTATTTCTTTTAACATAGTAACAAAGGAGAAAACTTGAGAGTGGTGCAAGGTTCAGTTGGCAGAAGCCGGTTTCTCAGCATTTCAAGCAATTTGCAGATCAGTTATGAAGACCAGGCTCTGAAGGCAGTTAGGCGTGACGAAGCAGCCTTACCTCTCAGCCCTCCATCCACAGCACTTTCCCTTGGTTTCCTCAGCCCTCAATCCTTTCATTCAACAACTATTAACTAAATGTCTAAGACGACCAAATGCTGAACTGTGTGTAGCCCCATGAAACAAATAAAACAGGGTTCTCGGCCTCCTGAAGACTGAGCCCTCCTGATGTCAGCTTAACTGGGGGTACAGATTAGGAAACAGGCCAGTGTAACACTGTGGGGGGGAGATCTGTGGGAGAGGCATAGAGGAACACCAGATTCAGTGTGAGGAGGAGGGGTCTCCTAAACTGAAACCCAAAGGAGAAGCAGGAGCCAATTTTGTGGGTGGGAAGTGGTCCAGGAGGAGGGTAAGCGAGGCAGACTTCTGGAGGTAAGAACAACATTTAGGAACTGAAAACTAGTCTCGAAGCTGGAGTTTAGGAGAGGTACTGGGGAAGAACAGAGGCCTGGGGGTGGGGAACGAACCCAATTCTGAAGTCTAAGGGGCTGTAATAAATCAAATATTTTCTATTTTATCCTGAGCGCAATTAGGGCAGGGATAGGTACTGAGGTGTGTTAGCCCAGGGAGGAACCAGATGAAGTCTTCTTAAAAATATCAGAGGCCATAAGCAAGAAGAAAGGAGGGGGCGGGAGAAAGACAGAAAGCAGGGAGTCTCTTTAACAATTTAGGCAGCAGGCATATGACTTACCTTTTTAAATTAATTAATTGATTAATTAATTTGACAGAGAGAGAGAGAGAGAGAGAGAGAGAGAGAGAGATCACAAGTAGGCAGAGAGGCAGGCAGAAAGAGAGGAGGAAGCAGGCTCCGGGCCTAGCAGTGAGCTCGATCCCAGGACCCCGGGATCAGGACCTGAGCCGAAGGCAGAGGCTTTAACCCACTGAGCCAGCCAGGCGCCCACTTTCTTTTTTTTTTCTTTAAGATTTTATTTATTTATTTGAGAGAGAGAGTGAGTGAGAGAGAGCATGAGAGGGGAGAAAGTCAGAGTGACAAGCAGATTCCCTGTGGAGCTGGGAGCCTGATGTGGGACTCGATCCCAGGACTCCAGGATCAGGACCTGAGCTGGCTGAAAGCAGTGGCTTAACCAACTGAGCCACCCAGGAGCCCCATGACTTTCCTTTAATTCATAATTTCTTCCCCTCTTTTGCTATTCATTTGATTCATAAGATATTTTCAAGGCTATTTCATTTTCTTCTGAGTTTTAAAGATAATTTTAACCTAAATGTAATTTCATTTGTTGAGAGCATCTTTTGTCCATCTTGGAGTAAATGCTACTCTTGATAAGTAAATGTTGGATTTTAGGCAAAATACATACCCCTCGGTAATTTTTTTTTTAAAGTTCGTTGTTGTTGTTAATCTCTACACCCAATGGGGTTTGAACTCACAACACCAAGATCAAGAGTCCCATGTTCTAACAACTGAGCCAGCCAGGCGTCCCTCCCTCTAGTTTCTTTCTTTTTTTTTTTTTTTAAGATTTTTTTTATTTATTTGACAGAGATCACAAGTAGGCAGAGAGGCAGGCAGAGAGAGAGGAGGAAGCAGGCTCCCTGCTGAGCAGAGAGCCCGATGCGGGCCTCGATCCCAGGACCCTGAGATCATGACCTGAGCCGAAGGCAGAGGCTTTAACCTACTGAGCCACCCAGGCGCTCCTCCTCCCTCTAGTTTCTTAATGACTTTAAAAATTTTATTTTTGTTTTATCTCTAGCCTTAACTGAGATCTCCAAAACGCTGCAAAATTGGGGGAAGAATTGGCCCACAAGGAATAATCCCCAGGAGGGAGGGGTGGGTCTTGGGTAATATATTTAAATACTTGATGTCCCCACCTGGAGTTCTTCAGAGATGCAAATATCCCACTGGAGGAAACAACACCCACAAAATCCTAGGCTTCTACCGTCAGGCTACCTGGGAGGTCAAGGCCCACCCCAAAAAAGCTGGAGGCGGAAACCTGATGTAAATTTTTTTATTCTCATAGAGGAAGCCCAAGGGCAGAGCCCCACAGGCATTCTGTTTACCATTTCAACCAAAATCAGGAATTATAGACAAGAGTCAAATTAGGTCACCTTTGTATTTCTCTGTGAATTTTCTGGTGAATTGCATCCAGTCTATTTTCCAGTGTTTCCCTTTATTAGCTGTAAAGCTCCTTATAAAGGAAAAAAAAAAAAAAATCCAGCCCGGGGCTGGTCAGGACTGCCAGGTTGGGAGAGTACATTCGGCCCAGCACTGGGCCTGGGGGAAGGGGTTCCCTGGGCAGAGTGGAGGGTGCAGAAAGCAGACTGGCAAGAAAGGAGTCTGGATGCAGAGGAGGCCTCGAGGCTCAGGAGTGGAAGGTCCTTAGAAACTTGCTTCTACTGCCACTTACAGGAGTTCCTAAATGAGCACTGGCAGGGTCCTTAAAAAGGCAGTGGACAAGACCTGTGGAAGAGGGCTGTGAGGAGGGGATGAGTACAGAGACTTCTCTACATAAACAGACCATTAGGTATCAGAAGTCCTGCTGTCATTAGAACTCATGGGTAAGAGTAGCAATAGTTATCATTTATTGAGCACAGGAATCGTGCCTAGAAAAGTGAACACTAGATATATGCCAGGCACTGAGTAAGGTTCTTCACACACACACGAATGTACACCTGCACACACAAGCACACACATACATAATAGAAACACATCTCACTCATTGAATTGTCAAAGAAGTCCAACCAGGTCAGTTCCATTATTTCCATTTTATACTGGAAGAAATGATCTCCAAGAGGTGACATATGCAGCAAAATATAATTTGCAGGTAAGAACCTTCGAAATTCTCTGAAGATCCCACTTACTCTCAAACTTAAGCTATGTTAATAAACCTGGATATTGAGGCAGTATTGTTTATTCTTGTATAATGTTATAAAGTCTGGAGCCAGACTGAGTTTGAATCCCACGTTCTCTTTGGCCAAAGAATAGGCATAAAAATAGTGCTTGCCGCACAGAACACTTATGAGGATTATATTAGCTAATATGCAGAAGTCCTGGGCACAGTGCCTAGAACACAGTAAGTGCTCAATAAAAGTTGGCTGCTACTAAAGATGTACATTAGATCACAAGTAGCAAAGTAAGGGTGGAAGGATTATTATGTACAGCAATGGAGACTGAAAGCTAATAACCTTAACAGCAAAACGGAAATGTAAAAAACAAATACCCAAGTGCATAACTGGAAATGCGTTTGATGGGAGAAGAGGATAATAACACAAGTATGCATATAACATATGACCCTCTGGTCCCCAGATAGCATTACACATTCATAACCAGGTTACGGTAAAGGAATGGGCCTGGGATAATGTCTATGACATTAAAAAAAAAAATCTGTAATTGATGAATAAGGATGCCATTCACATTTCTTCAATAAAGCATCATTACAGGTGAGTTTTCTTTTTTTTTTTTTTTTAGATTTTTAATTTGTATTTATTTGACAGAGTGAAACACAGCGAAAGAGGAAACCACAAGCATGGGGAGTGAGAGAGGGAAAAGCAGGTTTCCTACCAAGCAGGGAGCCTGATGCAGGGCTCCATCCTGGGACCCGGGATCATGACGCAAGCTGAAGGCAGATGAGCAATGACTGAGCCAGGTGCCCCTTAATTCCTTTTTTTAATAAAGATTTTATTTAGGGGCACATGGGTAGCTTAATAGGTTGGGTGCCTGCCTTGGGCTCAGGTCATGATCCCAGGGTCCTGGGATCCAGCCCTGCGTTGGGCTCTCTGCTCAGCCAATAGAATGCCTGCTTCTCCTTTTCCCTCTGCCCTTCTCCCCGCTTGTGTTCCATCTCTCACTGTCTCTCTTTCTGTCAAATAAATAAAATCTTCTAAAAAAAAACCCAAAACATAAAAAAAAAAAATTATTTCTTTATTTGAAAGAGAGTATAAGTGGGAATGAGGGTCAGAAGCAGGCTCCCCACTGACCAGGGATCCTGATTTGGGACTAGATCCCAGCACCCTGGGATAATGACCTGAGCCAAAGGCAGCCACTTAACTGGCTGAACTACCCAGGAACCCCTAAATTAGCTTAATTCTAATCCTATGGTTTAACAAATCAATTTAGAAAACTGTTGGATTGGACCTTCCTTAGTCTTGTCAAATACAAATATTAAAAAAGTAAAATAAATTTGTATTTTTCAAGCTTTATGGCATTTGTTCAAATGGACTCTATCATTTAATATTAAATACTGAAGCAAGAATAAATCTTGAGAATAAAAATGTAGACAAAATCCTAATTGAAAGAATTAGCTAACTGTTTTTGTTTTGTTTTAAAGATTTTATTTATTTATTTTTTGACAGAGAGAGAGATCACAAGTAGGCAGAGAGAATGGAGGAAACAGGCTCCCTGCCGAGCAGAGAGCCGGATGCGGGCCTCGATCCCAGGACCCTGAGATCCCAGGACCTGAGCTGAAGGCAGAGGCTTTAACCCACTGAGCCATCCAGGCACCCACTAACTGGTATTATTAGCTACAGTTACCATTAATAGATGTTTGGCCCATGTGTACCTAAAATAGAAATTATTTCAGAATAAAGGCAAATGTATATATAACATAAATGGACCCGCTATTACTGAGTATGGGCATCGACAGAATTAAGTTAGGGCTGTACTGTGTGCTGAAAGAATAGGTGTTGTCTGAATGGAAGTATTCTTTTTTTTTTAATTAAAAGATTTTATTTATTTGACAGAGAGAAACACAGCTAGAGAGGGAACATAAGCAGGGGGAGTGAGAGAGGGAGAAGCAGGCTTCCCGCAGAGCAGGGAGCCCAATGTGGGGCTTGATCCCGGGACTCCAGGATCATGACCTGAGCTGAAGGCAGATGCTTCACGATTGAGCCACCCAGCCACCCTCTTTTTTTTTTTTTTTTTTTTTTTTTTAAAGTAGGCTTCAGGCCCAATGAAGAGCTTGAACTCATGACCCTGACGTCAAGTTGCATGCCCTACTGACTGAGCCAGCCAGGCACTCCTGAAGGGACGTATCCTTGATTTCAAACCAAAAAACTAGGCTCTGTGAGGGTGGGTCTAAGGAAGGTTGTGAGGACCTCTCCCTTGCCCTGACTCTTGGCCTGGTCTTGAGGAATCTAGGTAACTACCCTTCTATCCCACTAGACTTGGCTCTGAGAAGGGACCTTGCATTTTCTTCTGGCCCAGCTCTTAGCACCAGGCCCAATAAATGATTGCTGGATTTTGGGAGTAAGGAGGGCCCTATCTGCATGAATAGTCCAAGAGCTAGGAATTCAGGACCCTCACTGAGCTGCAAGCAGAAGATCAATAAACTCTCCTAAAACCAGTTTACCTAGATTGACATCACTCTCACTCTCTGCATGTTTCCCTGTGGCATCTCCTGGCAGATAGAATCCAGCTTCAGTTAGGCTCAGCTGTGTTCTTGATTCACAGCCCCTGGTCCCGAGCCTTGGAGGGGAAACAGTGCCTCTTAGAGGCCAGTGGCAGCAGTAATGTGTTAGGGGCCTGAGAAGATACATAATGGGGAACAGATGTTATGGTCCAGGTGATCACCTCTGCTGGGATCTTCTTTAAGTTTAAAGTCTGGAAGGCTCATTTTTATTTTAAAATTGTCCTTAAAAAAATTTTTTTTAAAGATTTTATTTATTTATTTGACAGAGAGAAACACAGCGAGAGAGGGAACACAAGCAGGGGGAGTGAGAGAGGGAGAAGCAGGCTTCCTGCCAAGCAGGCAGCCCGATGCGGGGCTCGATCCTGGGTCTCCAGGATCATGACCTGAGCCAAAGGCAGTTGCTTAACCAACTGAGCCACCCAGGCGCCCCTAAAAAAATTTTTTTAAAGATTTACTTGAGAGAGAGAGAGAGAGAGAGAGAGAGAGAGAGAGAGAGAACTTGAGTGGGGGAAATGGCAAAGGGAGAGGGAGAAAAGCAGACTCCCCTCTGAGTGCAGAGCCCTACACAGGTCTTGATCTCTGGACCCGGATATCATGACGGAGATCATGACCAGAGCCAAAGGCAGATGCTTAACCAACTGAGCCACCCAGATGCCCCTCCATTAACTGTCTTAATATCACTACTCCTAACCTCTTTAAAATTTTTTTTTAACAGAATCAACTATTCCAAAGGTTGTTAGCCTATTAATTATGATTCTTCCAACAGTAACTTGGTGCTAAAGTCTGAATATTTGTGGGCACCTGAGTGGCTCAGTCAGTTAAGTGTCTGCCTTCAGCTCAGGTCATGACCCCAAGATCCTGGGATAGAGTCCCACATGGGGCTCCCTGCTCAGTGGGGAGTCAGCTTCTCCCTCTACCCTTCACCCCTACTCATGATCTCTCTCTTTCTCACTCTCAAATAAATAAAATTTTAGAAAAAAAAAAGTCTGATATTTGTGTCACCACCCTCCACACCCTAAATTCATACATTGAAATTCTAATCCCCAATGTGATACTATAGATGAGGCCTTTGGGAAGTTATTAGGCTATGAGGGCTCCAAATGGGATTTGTAGTCTTACAACTACAACTTCTTGGGCAACCCAAGAAGCTCATCTGTTCCTTCTGCCTAATGACAACACAGCAAGAAGCCAGCCCTCTATGAACCAGGAAGTGGGTCCTTACTAGACATGAATCTACCAGCACCTTGATCTGGGACTTCCCAGTCTCCAGGACTGTAAGAAATAATTTTTGTTGGTTTTAAGCCACCCAGTCTATGGTATTCTGTTATAGCCACTCAAATGGAATAAGACACTTGTGTAATAATAAACCAGCTCTGCTGGGGCACCTGGGTGGCTCAGTGGGTTAAAACCTCTGCCTTCGGCTCAGGTCATGATCTCAGAGTCCTGGGATCAAGCCCCACATCAGGCTCTCTGCTCAGCAGGTAGCCAGCTTTCCCCTCTTTCTGTTTGTTCTCTGCCTATTTGTGATCTCTCTCTCTGTCAAATAAATAAATAAAATCTTAAAAAAAAAAATAAACCAGCTCTGCTGACCCTTGGCTTCAATTTTATGAGAGGATATAAGCTAAGGTTGGCTAGTTCAGTTTAATGGCAGGGAGAAAGCTTATTGATCATCCCACCACATACCAGGTACTGTGCCAGGTGCTAAGCACTGAGCTATTATTGAATATTAACAATAGCTTATATAAATGGCAAAGTGTACTGTCCATTTGGACTGCTTCTGGAGTTGGAGGAGGCTCCACATGAGAGACAGAGAGAGCAACCTCACCTTATCTCCATATGTTCTGGCAAGAACACTGCTTTGTCACAGATTGGAAACAACTGAGAAACAATGGTACTCACTGGTTAGTATTTCCCTTCCCACAAATGATCAACTTCCCTAGGCACCTGGGTGGCTCAGTCGATTAAGTGTCTGCCTTTGTCATGATCCTAGGATTCTGGGATCAAGTCCCACATCGGGCTCCCTGCTCAGAGGGGAGCCTGCTTCTCCCTCTGCCTCTGTGCTCTCTCTCTCTTCCTCCCTTTCTCTCTCTCAAATAAATATATAAAAATCTAGGGGCACCTGGGTGGCTCAGTTGGTTAAGCAACTGCCGTCGGCTCAGGTCATGATCCCGGAGTCCTGGGATCGAGCCCTGCATTGGACTCCTTGTTCCACAGAAAGCCTGCCTCTCCCTTTCTCACTCCCCCGCTTGTGTTCCCTCTCTAGCTGTGTTTCGCTCTCTCAAATAAATAAATACAATCTTAAAAAAAAAAATCTTAAAAAAAAAAAATGATCTACTTCCCTCCCAGAGTTTAGCCTGAGGAAGTACCAGGGTTAATCTATGGCAGTTGTCAGGAATGGACAATGAAATGATTAGAGATTGGTGTGGGAAAGCAGGAGAAGGCAGAGGCTCTGCAGTCAGAAACCTGGGATCAAAGCCCAGCCACTGAGCTTTGCGACCTTTGGCAAGTTACTTCCCTCCTTCGAGTTTCGTCTCATAGAAAGGGGATGAGAACAGCGATATTAAGATAGTTAATGGAGGTGCGCCTGGGTGGCTCAGCCAGTTACGCATCTATCTGCCTTTGGCTCAGGTCATGATCCCAGGGTCCTGGGATGGAGCCCCATATCAGACTGCCTGCCAGCAAGAGTCTGTTTCTTCCTCTCTCTCTGCTCCTCCGCTGCTCATGTGCGAGCTTTCTTTCTCCCAACCTCTCAAATAAATAAAATCAGTTTTTTAAAAAAAGATTTTA